>JAKTVN010000021.1:0-237453 GCA_030557235.1 Nakazawaea populi
ATACTCAAAAACACGTAAAACCAATACACAAAGACACGAGAATTGAAAGCTGCGATCAGTAACATATTGTTTTTGTTCAAGAAGTTTACCATTGTAGTTCAGTAGTGAAACGACGATTATACATAGTGCAGATAAGATTGTGCAATCACATGGAGCAGACACTTCATGAAATTAAATCGTGTTCAACAGAACACAGAAAGTGGACAATCATTACACATTCGGAAACATCATAATATTTCATGAATCTTGTTAGAAACCTCATGTGTTGAATTTTTTGTAACTAAAATCACTAACTTCGAGATAACTTTATGTAGTGATCGAGCTGATCAAAGAATATATGCTATATATGAGAGAGATGATGACGTCTACTATTAATTATTGCAAGCAAACCAACTTGGCAATCGCCAGTCGATTAGCCAATGCAGCCATCGCTGCTCTCTGACTCAGGTGTTGCTTACTCAAATCACTCCCAACTCCCAACAACACCCCATTACACATCACACTGGCATGAAACAATCCTTGGTTCGAGTCCCTCTTTGTTTCGTATTGCGGCGTGAGTCGCTGCTTACCAAGAAGAGCGTATAACTCATTCTTTGCGGAAAGATTCACTGGTGATGCGTCACTGGGTTTTTTTTCATTCTTGTTGTTGTTGTTATGAGATGGTCTAAAAAGTGGGGGTGGTGATGGTTGCGATGATGTTGTCGAATATAAGGGATGTGGTGATTTTGATGAACCTGATGGTGGTGATGGTGATGGGCCTGGTGATACAGAGAGCGGATGATGGTACAGATTGTTGTTGTTAGGGTTGCTCTTAATGTGAGTATTCTCGTTACCATAATAGTTGTTCTTGTCATTGATGCTGTTGTTGTTATTGTTGTTGCTATTATCGTTTGTAACCAGTCTTTGATACATTACAAAACGGGTATTGGCCATCAGTGCCAAAGCTGCTCTTTGTCTTGCAGCCTCCAAGATCACGCTAGTACCCACACCTAACAACTCACCATCGATATACAACTCCACAGCAAATGGATCAACAGTCTTCGTAACATATGTCACCACACGCTTCGAATGATCCACCAGTGTGCTCAACTCGGAGCAAGCCAGCTCGAAAATTGGGCGTATTTTATCCTTCACCACCTCATAATTTTTAGCAATGGGGCAGCGAGACATTCGATCCAGTTCTCAATGCTACGGAAATCCTGGCCATCTTGAAAAAGGCATCCAACGCAGGCTTTGAATGCATCTGCGTCACCAGCGGTGTCTTCTTGATGGTATATATGCCACCACATTGCTAATTGAGCATCACTCATCAATTTAGAGCGCACCACAATTAATTCATCTTCATGGAAACTGGCTAACCTTCTATAAATGATGGATGAGATACAGCTTTTGCAAATAGATTCGCCTACAAATTTCAGTCTTTCATAATCTTCATCACCTCCAGATTTGAGGTATTGTTCAGCAAAAGATGTGCGACTCTTCTGCTGCGACATTTTCCTGAGCGTTGTCGATCGTATTGTCGGTAACGTCGGCGGAAAATTAATACTCTTTTCATTGTTTTCATTGTCCTCCTTATTGTGATGAAGATGCTGACAGTGATCAATCTTTCTATTGTTCATCACAATCGAGTCCAATTCTGTCCGCGGTAATTAGTGATCAAATGAGTTGTTGCAGAACAGTTTCAATGCGAGATAGACCTCATCGTCGCCATTCTTAGCACTGTTAAGATTACTCACCATTGCAGAGGCCACCTGAATCTGTGGAGCAAAGAGCAATTGCAAAAATCCGTTCGGTATATGACCCAGTCTCTCGCCATTTACAACTCTTTGTTTCTCTTGTTCGATAGCAGTATGAGTTGGTGCCATCTCCAATATCTTGCTGAGGGACTTACTGGCCTGTTCCACCAGCAGCACCACTTCGCTGAGGCGTTCAGTACAAATAACAGTCTCGTTGATTCTTTCCACCATCGTGCCTTGTGTATCAAGATTTTTTTATCAATCTTTTGTTGTTCTGTATGTGTGCTGATCTGACGCAATACGAAGAGTTGATGATCTCGATATATCTAATAAAAGGTGTAGAAGTTTCAGAAGGTGATCGTTGAATAAATCAGAAAGTCATGTGTTCATGATATGATACCAAAAGCCGCACTTGTCAATCAATTAGGTCATATATTCTGATGTCTCTCTCCATATCTTTACTTCTACGTCAGGGAAAGTATAAGAATAATTTTTTTTTCATTTCTGAGTCGTACATTTTAACTATAATTTTCTTTCAAAGACCTGCCCAACTCTGAATAGTCCTTGCCAATGGGTTAATGGCAGCTAATGCCACCATCACAGTCCCGAACAAGACGAAACTCAAACTACTCATAGCTGCAGCCCTTGGATCTACATTTAACAAATGAGCCGTTGAGATAGCCCCACAATTGACACCCAAGGTGATTCCCCTAGTGACATAATCATCTTTTTTAATCCTTAGAAATTTAGGTCCCAAAACTTGGTCCCCGCATAACACTCCAATGATACCTGACACGATGGTGCACACAGCCATCAAGGGAATAGATCCATGCAACGACTGTACCAAGGGAGTACCCAATGCTAAGGTGACCGAGCGGCCCACGAATCCTAACGATCTCAGTGGTGAAACACCAATGTTGTGACAGAGTGGAGGATAAATAAAGAATGTGGCGAATGAACATATCAACACTGGTGGGGTTAAAACGAAAAAATGTTTTTTGAGATCATCACGATATTGAAACATTGGTAATGATAAAGAGACAATGGCAATATCCATCAATGACACGAAGACGTCACCAGCACCCGGCCAATAGTTGGATTTCGAGTTGTTGAACAAGTATAAATAATCTCTCCCGGTCTTATACCTACGTAGCATATCCATGAAGCCATCTCTCTTGATAACAACCAAGACGTAGTATGTCACCAATATTCCACCCACGGATACCAAGATCGGATGCAAGAACCGTCTCCATTTGGGCGATATTAACATCGCAGCGTAAAACCAGAGTACACCGATACTCAATTGTAAAGGCAATGCATAATCACACGCATAGTAGATCGGGATGCCAACTATGAATAGGATGAGGTACATGATCCAATCAAAGTATTTGGTAATGAAAAGGGAAATCAGTTTAGATCTATCTGGCAAGTTCTGGGCAATCTGTGTGATGGTTTCGCGGCGTTCCGTTATGAATTCACTGGAGGAGGATTCTTTGATCTGAATTTCGATGGGAGATGAATCCGATGGATCAAAGACTTTGGATGGTTGTCTGATAGGCATATCGTTGTTGTTGTTGTTGTTGTTGTTGTTGTTGTTGTTATGGCTTGTAGACTCTGTAACATTTAGGACGCTGCCACTGCCGTTATTATCATCGCTATGGTTGCTAACTATATCGTCATTGACAGCTGCTGATGTGTTATGATTTGTTGATGTGGGCAAAATTTCATCCATTTCAACATCCATGTTATTAGTACCAACGCTGACAATAGATTCCTCGATATGGCTGTTGTTATCAACTTCATTTTGGCCATCATTTGCAGTGACAGAAGCAATAGCGGCACTCTTGACGCTTTCATCCATAAAATCCTTTTTGTGCAAACCCAACATTTTTTGTAGCAAGATGCAGAAGTAAGCAATAAATGCGGTCATGACTAAATAACCAATGACAAACACCCCAGCAATGACAAACAGCTCTCTCACTGTAACGTGCTCCGATAATGGCAAGGTGACGAATGATGGAGTGAAAAAAATGTTTATCCACTTCAAAGCGAAACCAGCGGGTACGGCAATAACACGAACGATATGTGAAGTTTTCTTTTTACCAAAAAGTTTGGAACATGATAACAAGAATGCAAAATTGATCAACATGAGACAAACCGAGGCTGGGAAATTTATGGTTGTAATTTTGATGATCTCATTGATACCATACAAGATCATTAAGATCAAAATGCATCCGGTGGGGACCAAAATATATGAGTGGATGAAGTGTGGTATTGCAAGTTGTAAACCCTGGCAAAAAAGTTAGTACGAATGTTGAAGCATACTGATTATTTATGAGACTCACTAGTAGTATACCATTAACGACATCTTTTATAAGTTGCGACATCGTCAATAATAATTGTTAATCTTATCATCAAATGACAAGAATCATCGTTGTTCTTGTCTTTATGCATTTATTGTAAAAAATAAGGTGGGGGCCAGGAGGAAATTTCTGTCCGCTTTATTTCTTATTCCTTTCAAGCGTTTAACAGCAAAAAAATCAAAAAACACAAAAGATGACAAAACAAAGGAGTAGAAAAGATATATGAATTGGATCGATCAAATACAATGACTGTACCTGAGATTGAACAATTACAAATCAATTCTAATGATGATCAAGAAGGAACCCACTTCGAGAGCAATAGTAGTAGTCAGGGTGAAGAGGAAGAATATGAAAACGAAAGACAAGAAAGAGAAGTGATTGAATTACCTACAAATAGCACTATAATTGAAGATACATATCCTGAAGTGATTGAAGCCGATGCCGATTTGGCATCTGATTTACCAGATGATATTGATGAAATCAATTTGATCCACTTGAAGATACGATCCTTGGAAGATTTGAATTTGTCAAGGTTTGTCAATTTGGAAAGATTATGTTTGAGAGATAATTTGATCGATAGTATTGCACCTTTAAAACATATTCCAAATAAGGACAAGATGTTGGAATTGGATTTCTATGATAACAGGTTCAATCATATAAGTAAACATGTTAATGAATTTACCAACTTGGAATCGTTGGATTTATCATTTAATAGGTTGAAACATGTCAAAAATGTAGATAAATTGGCCAAATTGGAAAGTCTATATTTGATAGAAAATAAGATTGAACATATTGAAGAAACGATGAATGAATTGAAAAATTTGAAAACTTTGGAATTTGGTGGTAATAGGATAAGATTGATGGAGAATTTATCATGCTTTACCAAATTGGAACAATTGTGGTTGGGTAAGAACAAGATTGATAAGATACAAGGTTTGACACAATTAACCAATTTGAAGATTTTGCTGTTACAATCCAATCGTATAACTAAATTGGAAGGATTGGAAAAATTGGATAAATTGGAAGAGTTATATTTGGCCAACAATGGGATCTCAAAATTAGAAGGATTGGATAATTGTTTGAGTTTACAAATATTGGATATTGGTTATAACAAGATTCATGAATTGAGAAATTTGAAACAGTTGGTAAAATTGACAGATCTATGGTGTTCATATAATAAAGTTGATGATTTTAAAAATGTTGAACAAGAGTTGAAAGGAATAACACTGTTGGAATGTGTTTATTTCGAGCATAATCCCTTACAAGAACAAAATGAAACCAGTTATAGAAGAAAATTAAAATTGATATTGCCACAATTGAACAAGATCGATGCCACATATTGTACCTGAATACATTACTCAATTTATGAATCAATAGCTGGATAATAACTTAACTTGTGTTCGAATATTCAGAAATGGCAATCACCGGATGCTACCAAATTATTGGTGAAATATACACGACCTTGTATATCTATTCTGTAATTTAGAGTATGATGTGGTAGGTAACAATCGATTATATGTAGAGGTGTGATTGCATCAGATATATACCTATAGAATGTATTCAATTGTTTTTTCTATACTAAATTATGGCGGTTGTATGTATTTTCTATGTTTTTAGCGTATGGAATAATCATCAGCTTTACCGACCGATGACTTGAGTTGAAACTTGACCTACAGCGGTAATAACACATCCTTATTGTTAACATGTAACATCTAATTGTATATCTAGATATAAATATATGGAACATACAACCATCATACATAAACTAGTAAATCTCTCATACCACTACTATATCTATTGCCATACTTACTTAAATTCATATATATACTGTTATCCATTATAAGAGACAAACATAACACAAAACCTTTTGGCAAAAGAGCAAAGAAGAGAAGAAAGAAAAAAAAAAATAATCAAAATTATTTCCAATATCAATATCAATTCCATTCAATTCAATCCAATCCTTCCTAATCAATCAATCGATCTCTTCAATTTTATTAGACACTCCTGTGGTGCACAATACATGCCACTCCTTTAACTCATTCCATCATCCATCTTTTGCATCTGACAACACCAAAACAAACCATGCTGCAGTTCAAAAAGGAACCCGAGTCCCCTCCTTCGATTGATCACCTGTCCTCGTTTTCCTCCTCCTCCTACTTGGATAATGGAAGTCCCAACTCCTCATTCCAACAATTATCCAACAATTCCCAGAATAGTGCTGATTCAAAGAAAAAAAGAGTTGGTAAGGCCTGTGATAGTTGTAGAATCAAAAAGTGTCGTTGTGATGGTCGTAAGCCTTGTACCAAATGTGTGGCCGATAATAAGATTTGTGTTTACAGCGAGAGAAAGAGACCAAGAGATAAAGTGTATCCTTCAGGATATGTGGAATTATTGGAAACGAGATTAGATCTATTATCGAAATCGTTGGAAAAACTCATCGATTTGTCCATCGCCGGTAAGGATATCAACTTTTTGAAAACTCCTGGCGAAAAATTTAGTGTCAACAAGATTATCAATCAGTTGGTGAGCGATCATGGATTGTTAGATAATCAGCCTGTGGAATGGGATACCGCTACAAAGTTACTGGCTGAATTACCCGATGACAATGAAGGCATTGCTCAGATTTCAAATGTCTATGCTGAACATACAAAACAATTAAACTCTGCTGCCGAGGCAGCGGCTGCTAATAAATTGAAGGACAAACAAGAAAAGAAAAAAAACAAAACCAAATTACGGAAATCTCACAGTGATTCCACAAATTCTTCATTAAGTCCCGACAACAATAGTGGTACAACTTTCACAACAACAACAAAAACAGCTCAAATACCTAACAACAACCCATTTCCGCAAGAACAACAACAAAATTCTAACACCAATGCCACTGTGAATGACGCCTCTCAACAGCAACAGCAACAACAAATTCCACAACCTCCACCTACTTTTAACTCCAAATATCCATTAACAGTGAAGACAGAGCCTCTATATGACGATCAACCACCCGATTTCAAAACTGATTTTGGTTTACAAGGTTTCCAGCCAAGAGATGATTTTTCAACACTGTTAGATCTTGGTTCTTTCACATCAGGGGCTGCAATTGCCGCGGCTGCCATGGAAGGTGGATTATCTATGTCTGATTTCGAATCTGATAACAACAGAGCTGCTAATAATTACTCTCCAGTGGGAACGAATTCCCCATTCAGTGATTCCGATTGGAACAACTCAGGTGTCTTTAATCATAACAACGGTCATGATGATCTTGGTAACAATGGTAACTCAGGTTTGATAACACATAGTCCCTTATTTTTGGACACGGGTAAGGCTGCATCATCACATGATTTGTTACACGGCAATTCCTCTTCATACACTTCGATGAATTCAACACTTTTCAACGAGAATCCACCTTCATCTAATATGCAACACGTTGCTCCGGGTTCACCTAGATTGGATGGTTCAAGTTCATTGAGACGCACCAATTCTAAACCTTATTCGTTAAGTTCCACACCAAGTGGTAAAAAATTGGTTAACAATCATTCAGGGCATATTGTGAAACCGCATCATCATAATGCACATCACCACAGATCTTCGAGTTTTAACAGCAACACGACAACAAACCCATTACGTAATAGTAATTCGTCTGCCATATCGAGTCCCGAAAATAAAGGTTTACAAAGCCCCAGCTCGTTTGTATCGAATTCACTGGTGGGTGATGATTTGAACATGTTTGATATGATCTCGTTGAGTCCAGGTCCTGGACCGGATAACATAAATGAGGCGTTAAATGGTATGTGGATCAACAATGAAGATGGCACCAGACAACAGCAGTAGTGGTTATTTTTTTAACATGTTATTGTCATTACTACACCTATTTGCTTAATTCTTTTCTTATTATTTTTATTTATTCGCCAAACTCCTTCGTGTTTCTTTCTCTTTTTCCATTTTTGTTTGCAATCTCTATATATGTACTCCACTTCTGCTGTGG
This sequence comes from Nakazawaea populi, assembly GCA_030557235.1. Classification (NCBI taxonomy): domain Eukaryota; kingdom Fungi; phylum Ascomycota; class Pichiomycetes; order Alaninales; family Pachysolenaceae; genus Nakazawaea; species Nakazawaea populi. The sequence continues at coordinate 8,079 of JAKTVN010000021.1, forward strand.
TTGTTTGTTGTTTTGTGTGTGTGTGTGTTTTTGTATTTTGTGGTTGAGTTGATTTGTGTTTTAATTTTTTTTCTTTTTCCGACGGTTTTCAACACAATAATAGTACTAATGATGATAAAGGCTTAACTTTCCATATTATAATGATGTTGTTGTTTAGGTTTATTTGGTTAAATATATAAATTTTCAGTTAATTTCAATCTCGCCAAAGGAAGCCGTTGTGGTATTCTCTTCTACAAAATCTATTTATAATACTCATGTTTGGAATTTTGCGCGTGTATGCGTGTGCCACGGATAAACAAAGAGAAAACGAAATTTACTTATGATATGGAGATCCATCTATCCTTCACACACAACACCCATACCACACATAGCTCATATGTCAAATGAGATCAATCAGGGTTCCCCAAACCCGGACAAGCAGCAGCAACAGCAGCAACAGCTGCTGCTTCCACAACAGTCTAGCAATTCAACAGGAACCACCCCGGCATTACCAGCAGCTTTGAATAACAACAACAACAACACCATCACCACCCCGAACGCGTCATTGAGAACTTTCAAGAGAAGTTCTGCTCCTCATGCTGGTGTCGCTACAACTATTTCTCCAACGACACTGAATTTTCAACTTCATCAACATCCACAACAACAAAATCAACATCTGAAACAGTACCTTTCATTAGCCTCCACTTCTTCTTCCAAATCTCAACAGCAACAGCAATTCGATGCCACTCCATACAACAGCAAGAAAGTGAGACCATTATTGCACAAACAGCCCAGCTCCAAGTACATCTTCAGCGTTGATGATGATGAGGAAGAGATCGAGGCCGATATCAATAGGGAATACTATGAAGGGTATTCGGATGCATTACGGTTGCGTTTCAACAACAAAAGACATGGTAACAATTTGCCATCACTGGGACCTGCAATGGTATCTTCGTCATCGGCGACGGTGAGAGGGACACCACTGTTGCATCCACAGGACAACTATAATAATCTGACATTGTCGTCACTGGCTTCCGGGGTTAGTAGTCGCACAAAAGATCAGCATCAGCATCATCAACAACTGCATCAGCATCAGCATCATCAACAACTGCATAGTCACAGTCATAATAATCAACACCATCATAGTAAATTTTCCAATAAGGAACTTGAGAGTCGTATTGCCGCCTCTTTGACACAAGTCACGGATGAATTGAGACTCTTGGAGGAGAACGAGGCCGATCACGACGTGGCACGAAAGCTGAGACAGCAGCGCGACTTGGATGATGCAGCTTCTCACGCTCGCAGTTATAGCAACAGCTCTAGCAGTGGTAGCAATACTGAGAACGATAGTATAGGTCAAGAAATCAGCGACGGCGTTGATGAGGATGAAGACGATGACGACAGCAATAGTAGCAACTTTCACGTTGTTGAATACGACGGTGATGGTCAAAATTCGTCTATTCACTCCCTTAGCTCCTTGGAAAGTTTTACCTTGCGTGAGAGACAGGATGCCATTAACGAAACTCATCCTTTTGGTATCAAGATCTGGAAACCGGCATTGTACAAAAAACAACGTTCTGTGCAACGAGATGCCGAAGCTGATATCCATGAGTCGTCATCTACTGCCACGGATGCTAGAAAGATCTCAATTCCAATTAGAATTGGGAATCTTTTGTGGGTAGTCACATTTGGATTGTTGATCTGGTTCATATGCATGGTGGGCACTGTGTCATGTACGATCTTATCGATGGTTGCATTTGTGTGTCAGACCAAATACACCGACTCAGCCAAATATGCGAAATTGCTTTTCCAATTGGGATTCTATATGTGGAACCCATTTGGTAAGATTGTAATTTTGTATAAGGATGATAATTATCTTGAAGAAGATATCGGAGAGGGCCGTTCTGTGTCGGAATACCAAAGATGGCGGACAGAAGAAGAAGGGCGGTTATTCTATGCTCCAAAATCGAGACCGAGGTTGCTCAGCAACGATGATACCAATAATAACAACAGGAGCAACAGTGGCCGTGCTTCTGCTTTGGCTCAGATCATGAACATCAATAACAACAATAGTAGCAATGCCCAAACAGCATCGGTAGTACCCGGTGCAGTTGATGTATCGATTGAAGATTTGGAAGAAGTTGATAATTTCAAGAGACGTTTCTTCGGTAGAGGCTCATGGAACGCAGGCCGAGTTGTTTTTTACCTGTACTATTACCTCATCTTACAACCGGTGATTTATCTTGTGGCGTTGATCTGTTGGTTAGGCGTGTTAACAATCCCCATGGCGAAGATTTGCGCCACGTTGGCATCACATCTTAGACGTCATCCATTGGGGTTGTCATTCAAAGTCGAGAGGGATTATAATGCCAAACAGCAACGCAGCAGACATACGAATCAAAATGAAAGTATCTTGTTGTGCACATATAGATCATTTGGATTACATTATTACAAATATACAGTTGATGGTACGAACATCTTTTTCATCAATATGATGTTTCTTGTGATATTTGTCATATTTGATTTCTACTTCTTGAAGGAGTACCTCCATTGGCACTCAGTTATTGCCGACTCCAAGCTGATTTTCTTCTTGTGTCTTGCCTCTGTGATACCATTGGCATATTACATCGGCCAAGCAGTGGCATCCATCAGTGCTCAAACTTCAATGGGTGTTGGTGCTGTCATCAATGCCTTTTTCTCCACCATTGTGGAAGTTTTCTTGTACTGCGTGGCTTTGAACCAGGGCAAAGGTCGATTAGTCGAGGGATCCATGGTTGGATCCATCTTGGCAGGTGTCTTACTCTTGCCGGGCTTGTCAATGTGTGGTGGTGCATTGAAGAGAAAGACTCAACGTTATAATCCGAAATCGGCTGGTGTCTCATCAACGATGTTGCTATTTGCTGTTGTTGTGATGTTCTCGCCAACTTTATTTTATCAAATTTATGGCGAGTACGAGATCCAATGCGCCGATTGTGAGGAAACTCTCTCTTTGAACCCATCACAGATCGAGGCTCCAAGTTGTCAAAGATGTTATTTTTATCAACCACCACTCACCGTTGATAGATTGTACACCAATTATTTGAAACCATTTTCCGTTATTTGTGCTATGTGTCTATTCTCAGCATATGCTATTGGGTTATGGTTCACCTTGAGAACTCATGCTGCAATGATCTGGTCTACACCAACGACATCAGAAAAGCCTAAACTTGAACAACAACAGCAACAACATTCTAATAATCATCAGCAAGGCCAACACCTGGTTGCACAATCGCCAAGTTTGAGATCGTTGTCGCTAGCTGATATGTCGGCTCAATCGAAATCATCATTTGCCAATTTGGGTAAATACGGCGGCAATAATAGTAATGGTAACCAGGACACCACTATGCCAAAAGATGAGCAAACACAGCTACAACAACCACAACAGGAAACTGATGTTGGTGGAGGTGAAGGAGGACACGACGCACCAAATTGGTCAAGAGCCAAATCTACTGTTATCTTACTTGGAGCTACATTTTTCTATGCTGTTATCGCTGAGATTTTGGTCGATACGGTTGATGTAGTATTGGATCAATACCCTATAAACCCAAAATTCTTAGGTTTGACCGTTTTTGCCTTGGTTCCCAACACTACTGAATTTGTTAACGCTATATCATTTGCTATCCATGGCAACGTTGCCCTTTCGATGGAGATTGGTTCTGCATATGCATTACAAGTTTGTTTGTTACAAGTGCCAACATTGGTGATGTATTCGATTTATGATACGGCTAAATCTCATTCCAATGATGTCAATTCAATGTTCACCTTAATATTCCCGAAATGGGATATCATTGCTAGTATGATTTCAGTGTTCTTGTTTACTTATATCAATGCAGAGGGTAAATCGAATTATTTCAAAGGTTCGATGTTGATACTCATCTACGTGGTCGTTATCTCCGGATTTTATTTTGCTGGCGTAGTCGATAACAATGGGATTTATTGATTGTTTGTAATTTTTTTTTCGAGAGAGAGACACACTACTGCATTGCTTAATTCTTTCATTTAACTTTCTGTTTTTAGAAGACCTTCGCTGATTTCCCCCGAGTCGAGATCCTTGCTGATCGTTTTTGTTCGCAATCAATGGAATTGTCACTGATTTATTGATCTAACTTCAACCGATTTATGTAGTTGCAAATCTCTTGTTTAAAGTTAAAATTAGTTATATTCAGATATGATTAATCTCTCTTCTGATAGTCACGACCAATCAAATCCTTTTAGAAAGGAAATGTCGCAGACATTTTGAAAAATTGATGCTAACAAAAAATCTGATTCGGTCGCTCATCAATAAGGGGATTTACGTACTGATAGGGGTACGGATGCGCTGCCAAGATTGAATTGGTGACCCCCAAAATCTTGCAAGTTTTGTACACTTGTAAATTCTCAATTTGATCAATTGCGAATGCCAATATAATAATAATAGCACTTCAATCCACGTAATTGCCTGGTTCACGCGAGGGGCCTTTGATTGGGACACATATTACATCGCCGTGTTTAGTTTTCAAGTGGTACCCATCACCAATACGAGAGGTGATTTATCGGGAATTAAATGGCTTGCAAATAACTGTAGATCAATTTCAAGCCGATAACTATTTTTCATCATTTCAATTGCTGACTTCTGTAGATATAAATATAGAACAAAATTCCTCCTGATTGGAATTGCATTAGGGATATCATCTCATTCAAAAATCAAATCAAAAAGAAAATGTTTCAATATTTACTCTTAAGTTCAGTTGCTGCTATTATCGCTTCAGCCGCCGCTCTGCCTCAACCAGTTGCTGAGGCAATTGCTATGCCAGAAGCCTTCGCCAATGCCATGGCTAATCCAGCTGAAGCAACTTATCAATGTCACTTCGATTGTGGCTACGCAATTTATGGTGCACGTAACTGCTCTACAACTTCCGGTGATGCAGGTCCATGGGATCAAGCTTGTTTGTGTACAGATGGTTCCGACTTTTTGCAGTATGTTCCTAGTTGTCTTGAATGTGGTTGGTGTTTGTGGGACGATTACAGTCCATTTTTGACGTCTCCATTGGCAGTTTGTGCCACTTCAACGCAGCCAACAGGTTCCACTTGTGCACCAACTGCTACTCCAGTTGCTAAATAGGTTGCTTAATAGTCCGTTTCTCTCGACCTCACAGGTTTAAATAAATGAAATTCTTTGTGCTTCACTTTTCCCATATTAATTTCCTAGATAACTAATCAAAGAGAAAATCCTTTGAAGAGTAATTGCACTACTTGCTTGAAGTTTGAGAATATATAAAGTACAAGTATTTCAACCACGCGATCTTGGTAGTCTTGATATCAGCGCATTTCGGTGCCGGGCAGCCATCAGAGTTATCCCCATCATTTTGCGGCATATTAATAATTTAAAATGATTTAATTAAGTAAAATTTTCCATGCATTTATGAATTGGTAATTTCGTGTAGGCGGCTATAGAATGGTCATGTATTGCCAGCAAGTGGGAGTAAATTCGGAAGGGTCCTCAAGAAGAACGCTGCTATGTATATTTTGGCAGATATTTATTGAGAAAACAGGGAACCGACGAAGACAAAGTTATATTATGACCTCCACTCAACTTTTGAAGCTACAGCTTTTCTTGGTCTTTTTGATAGCAGTTAAGATCAACCTGTTGAGTTTCGTAATTACAATTGGATCAGCTCTCTAGAAACAATCAAGCGCCCATCAACAAAAGAGATTGTTAACCGGGCGCATTAGTTGGGCCACACATATATGAAGCTACCCTGTTGGTTTGCCCTTGATCGAAAAATGATGATTATGATGAAATCCAAAAAGCACACTTAGTACAACACTTGTAAAACTTCTATATATATGGTGATTTTTTTTTATCATTTCGGGTCAGAGACGCTTGTCTTGTATGTTCGAACATCATTTCGAAGTAAAAGAATCTTGTTGGAGGATTTTGTTTGTTTTTTTTTTGATTTTTTTTTTGAAAAAGCTTCGTTATCTTTATCTCCTATCTTTTGAAAAGTCGGGATCAAGAAAATATGATAAACAAGTCCTCTATGAAACAAACTACACCAAAGAGACCGAAAACTAGTCATGGGGACTCTTCAGATGTCATGAATGTCCCACGATCAAAAAAATTTCAAAGAAAGAGAAGTGGATGCCTCATGTGCAAGAGTATGTGCCAATATCCAATTGACGCCGCCGTGCCATTCAAATCAATCGGATTTACTAACATATCAACAAATGCTTTCCACAGAGAGGAAAAAAAAGTGTGGTGGTAAGTACATATAACACACGATTGTTGAATGACCAGCTGCTAACCTCGACGTTTACTTATAAGAGGAAAGACCCTCGTGTGCTAGTTGTATTAGGCTCAAGTTGAGCTGTAGTTATTCCAAAGCACTTCTATGGCATGATTCTAATCAAATTTGTTCATCGCTTCCCGAACAGCCCCATTCTTCAAATCAAGCAGGACTTGATAGAATTTGCTTTCTCAATGTAACCGTCAATGACCTTTTGTTGAGTTCGTATCTTGTCAATAGCGAGGATTATGACTCAGATACCAAGGAGAGCATTGAATCCAATTTCAATTTTTATTTCAACAATCACGAAGGTAATAGCTTTTTGAGTTTCAGTTCCAACTCAAGTGTTGAAACGGATTTGTTTGAATATTATATATCGAATTTGAGTAAAAGAAAAGCTTTTTCAGATTCGATGCATAATGAGTTCAGGTCACTTATAGTCCCCAATTGTCACCATTCACCAGCATTGTTCCAATCGGTTATTGCCCTTGCGGCGAATGACATGATCAGGAAACGTCCAGAACAGTCACAATACTATGGTTCGTTGACGGTGAAGTACAAAAATGAAGCAATCAGCCTTTTACACAACGTGTTGGACGCAGAACCTCAGTTTATCAACAGTGAATCTTCAGAGTCTCTAAATGAAATGGTGATCACCATATTGATGTTATGCTCTTTGGAGATCAGTGATAAGGGAAACAAGAACTGGCTTAATCATTTGAAAGAAGGTGGGATGATCTTTGGTTTGTTAAGCTACTCCAAAATTTTGAACTCTGGAATGTTGTTGTTTCTGTACCGATATTTCACCTTACGCTATATTTTGTTGTTGACAACTTTGAACGATGAAGAATTGCAAAAGTTCACATCTTTAAGAGTTTGGCCCTTGATAGATAGGTTCTTCGACAGTGATAAAGTGGACTATATGTTGGGATGCTCTCCAAGATTGTTATACATCATTTACAAAATCACAATTCTTCGGCTTAGGAGAAGGGAAACCTCTTCAGAAACGTTGTTCAAAAGCTACATGGCATTGAAAAATGAGTTGGCCTCGTTGAATCAAGGACTAACAAGCTCCGATCAGAATTCGCCTGGTTTATTTCTTTGCTCGAGGTCATACTATGAGTCTGCCAAGATATACCTCCGCTCATCATTCAATATCTCTGGCTCAGATGACAACGAGGTGCTCACACCATTACTGAATACATTGAGAATATTGGACAGCCTAGTGAGTTGTACAGGAGAAAATTCGATGCACTTGATGCCGCTGTGGTCATTATTTATTGTGTCAACGTGTACTACAAAGTTCACCGATGACTCACTACGATTGACCATCATCGATATTTTTGATAGATTGGAAACTTTCTGGCCCGAGGGATCTCTATATCAGGTTAGACTGGCCATCGAGACAATATGGAAAGTTGATGATCTCACGCCTTTACAAGATGTTGGTGGTGGAGATGGGTCTACGAGGGTCGATTGGAGGGATATTTTAAGCGTAACCGGATTTAAGTTGGCGTTGACCTAAATACTAATTCCGATGGCAAGTAAAAATTCTCCCAAGCTTATAATATTCATGAAACTAGATCATTTCAACGAAACGAAACGTATTGTGAATTCACGGCACTTTGTAGTCTGTTTTTTAAGAGAAGCGTATCGAACCACAATAAAGAGTTCAGTGCGATCTTGAAAGGAATGGACCTCAAAACACTCCATTTGAAGAGGCTTGCTTGCGAAGGAGAATTGACAGTGTGTGATTCTTTCTTGCTAAAAGACGAGCCAGTGGCTTTTAGAATTTCAACTAAGGTGTAAATTTAACGTGACGTGAGTAGTGCCGCATTGTTTTGCCTTTCTAACATCTACATTTAGCGAGCTGAGTAGAATATACTATCGTCCGGTATAACGTGAATCTCTGAACATATAGATATCTAAACTACCTGCCCAGCATTGAGTAATAAAAAAAAGCTAAAGGATATTTTATAAGTAGATCATGAAGTTAAATAGATCCTGCTTGTTAAAGTAAGCCGGTCTTGCTAATCACAAAAAAGCTGTTCGTCTAAATTCGAAAGTTAAAATGGGTAAAAAAATTTTGGTAGTAAAGAGAATAGTGAAGTTTAAATGAACAACAATCCAATGAAGGAAAGCAAGGAAACCAGTGTTGTGGCAACTGCCTTTGAACCGACACCTTCAAATACTTCAACTGCGACGATAGTAGAGCTTCTGGCTGCAGTGGTTGAAGTTTCACCTGTGGTTGCAGAGCTTACTGATCCAGTACTTTGTGTCTGAGCGGTAACGGTTGGAGCCTTCTCCGTTGGTGGCGTACTGTGGCAACCACTAACATCACATGGAACAACTTCTGTTGTTGTGGAGCCATTGATTACAGTAGTAACAGTTGTGTACGATGTGTAAGTAGTCTCTCCTCCAGTTTGAGTAGATGATGTGGTCTCACAAGGAACAGTTACAGTCTTGGTGACAGTGCCCGAGACAACTTCAGAGACAGTATAGGAAGTTTTGGTGTCAATTGAGTGAGTAGCGCAACCATTTTTCGAACATGGAACGGTGACAGTTGTAGTGGCATCGTTAATTGAGGTGATGACGGTTGTGTATGAATCAATAGCTGAATTTGAAGTTGTGTCACATGGGATTGTAACAATGGACGTAACAGTTCCAGACACAACTGCAGTGGTGGTGTACGAAGCGTCGGTATCGATAGACTCGGTGTGACATACATCCTTCGAACATGGAACTGTAGCGGTGGTAGTTGAATCGTTGATTGTAGTTATAACGGTAGTGTATGATACATCAGACGGAATCGTAGCAGCAACAGAAGATGAAGTAGCAACAGAAGTTGAATTAGCAGCAGAAGATGAGGCGACAGATGACAACGTGACAGTGTTTGTTAACTCCCAAGTTTGTATAGCTCTCTTAACTCTTCTCAAGTCGGTACCGGAGTTGATAGTGATGCTGACAGTGTTGGTGAACTCTCTTGCGGTCAGAACATTTTTGACAGCGAACATGCTAATTCTAAGTATAGAGCTTGTAGGTATTGAAGTACTAAAGTTGATGTCGAAACCGGAAACGGAACACTCGATTGAGAATGAGTCTGGGGAAGCTATAGCACCGTCAACTGCAACAACGAATTGAGAACATTGGAAATCGAAGTTTGCAGCGCCTGATGCGCCGACGAAAACACTGTTCCAGTCGGCGATGGCATCTGGAATGTTGACGAACCAAGCAGGTTCACCGTCTATTTCTTCACCTTCCAATGATGGGACTGCAGTGCTTGATGGAGCAATTGATGATTCCGGCGTTGATGAAAATGAAGCAGGAGAAGATGATGGAGCAGATGAACTTGAAGCAGAAGCTGGGAATGAAGAAGTCAAAGCTGAAGATTCTACACCTGACGCATCTGATGAAGAAGACGATGATGATTCCGGCGTTGATGAAAATGAAGCAGGAGAAGATGATGGAGCAGATGAACTTGAAGCAGAAGCTGGGAATGAAGAAGTCAAAGCTGAAGATTCTACACCTGACGCATCTGATGAAGAAGAAGACGATGATGATGACGTTGAAGCAGCTGAGCTCGAGATCACTAATGACTCAGGAGATGGTGATGTAGCTGATGTTCCTGGAAACGAAAAAGTTGAATCTGATGACGAATCGACTAAAGAACTTGGTGCAACGACTGATAAATCATCCGAAGAATTTGGAGCAGCAATTGAAGAACTCAATGCTGAAGTCAAGGGAGCTGAAGAAGTTGAAGAAGTTGAGACTACAGCAGATGAAACGAACGAGGAGCTTTGTGCAATGGTAGATGAAACAGCAGATAAACCGGATGATAAGCTTGGTGCAATTATAGATGATTCAATTGGTGTTAATGATGGAACCAGTGAAATTTCTGGTGCTGGTGATGATGAAGGATATGAAGAAGTTGCTCTTGACGAAAATGTCAGTGATGAAGGTGATGCTGAAGATTGGGTTGAGAGTGATGGTAATGACGAATAAGCTGAGGAGAATGAGCTTGAAGGCAATGCCGATGAAGAGACTGGACAAGTATCTTCTTCGAAAACTCCTGCAGCATAAGAGCCACAACACGTGGATGAGCCAATGGATGAACATGGGGCTATCAGGTAATCGATTTCGGTACAGCTTCCTTGTGCTGACAAATATAGACCTGTGCAATTGGTAGCTATGTACCTAGTAATACGATCAGGACCATAATACAAAATATAATACAGACCCATGTTCTCGCAATAGTTTTGAGAACTAAGTACAAGACGAAGATGGTATTGCCCCGTAACGATTGTGGTTGAAGTCATGCTGATGTGGGTGCTTGGTCTGGGTCTAAGTGGAAAACTCAGATAAATGGCATCACTGTAGATGTATAAATCAAGCAGTACTTCATCATTTTCGACATCGAATGCAACATATGAGTAAATATCGAATTGACTTATTCCCGAGAGACCATTAATCTCTGGGTCAGTAGGATCAAGTAATCCAGCAGCACAAACTGAATCTGCTGTGTAGCTTAAATCTGAAGGAACAGAGGTGATTTCAGATACCGGTTTTGATGCAGTAACAGTCCATGCTGCTGTTCTAGTACTGGAAGCAAAAGTGATCGAAGTTGTTGATGAACTTGATGAACTTGAACTTGATGAACTGGATGTTGTTGAAATACTAGAGCTTGTTGAAGACACAAGTGAGGAAGATGGCAGTGGAGCGCAGGTGACACCTGTTGGCTGTGTTGGTTGTGAGCATGCGGCCAATGGGGCCTCCAAGAACTTCCCGTAATCGTCCCACAAACACCAACCACAATCCAAACAATCTGGAAGTGAATTCATAAATGTTGTACCAGCAGCACACAAACATGATTCTGTATATGGTCCTGCATCTTGGTTCTCTGTGTTTGTTGTACATTGTCTAGCAGCGATGATAGCACCACCACAAGTGGCATGACATTGATATGTCGCAACGGCAGGGTTGGCCATAGCAATGGCAAAAGCTTCAGGTAAACCCTCAGCATAAGGATTAGCCACAGCGGCAGCAGATGCAAATTTAGCGATCAACAAAGATGATGAAATGAGCTCAATCCAGTGCATCTTAAGGCGATATAAGTTGAGTTGTTTCCCCTTTCGAGATAATGATTGATGCTTCACATATACGTTTGTGCTGAAAATCAGCGATATATATCCAAATTTGACCAAGAAAAGCTCGAGGTGGTCACGGTAGTATAGAATGTGAATAGTTAGTATAGCGGAATTATAACATGTTGTTTATACTTCGAGCACAAATATCCAGTGATACGAACACTGAAGAATCATCACTAAAGATTTTTTAATTGGTGATTGAAAATCTCATTTTTCACTTCTGAACGCCAAGTGAACCTGGGATATCCTAAAAGAGGTTCCAACTTATCTAAAAAGGAAACTGCACTGTCCCCAGTAGAAAGCGGTTACTTTATCGTAGTGCTCTCGAAGAACTGATATGGGGGTAGACTTTGAGAAGACATATTGCAATAGATACAATTGATCAAAGCGATATACTCGAGAGCGAGATGCCTAACGTTGATCATGTAGCCAATCAAACTGTTCCCAAATTCGTTCCTTATAACATCCTAGTCATCTGTGATAATGAAGAGTGGCAGCAGCGTGAAGTGTTTGTGTAACCGCTTCGAATTTATCGGATGCACTCACTTTTTTTTTTTTTCTTTTCCTCCTTTGGAGACTTGAAGATTACTATCCATGTCACAGACCCCTTGAGGGCATTTTAAGATGGGGCAAGACCGATTTGCTACAACTGAACAAGTTCAGATAGATCTAATTGTCAGAGAACATTCTTGAAAGCTCAAAGGCAGCTATCTGTAAAATTTTGACCCCAGTCAATATACAACGAGTTTTAATAGCGTAATATCAGTTATATATATGAAAAAAATAGGCGCTTGTCCCTGGAAAAGATGATGTGAAGCCAAACTATTGTTGATAAAAATGCGAGGTCCAGACAATTGAGCTTCCTAGCGGGATGTTCCAAATTTGAAGAAAGAGATAATGATTGATTTATATATTGCTTTTGACCTCTTATTTGGAAATAATTTAATAATCGAATCTTTAACGGATCGTTAATCGCTATGGTGAGCAAATTCTCATTGTAAGCTGGCTGCATTGATAAACATCTTGCCAAAAGCCCATTCTTCTAATCAGAATAACAGAGAGGTCGCCTATACTACAACCAATCGAAAAGAAAACCTGCCTCATTCAAAGATAGTTGATGGCGGCGGATGCCGAGCAGGTAGGTGCTCATGACTTAACGATGGCATGTAAAGCTTCACACGATCTCTATATTTTGAGCTCGGGAGTATACCATTCTTTTTCCAAAAACATCATACGCCCAATGAAGCCATTTTCTTGATGCTCTCAGCACCTTTGTATTGCATGAAAACAACTTTGATTGCTCCAATGAAGTTCAGATTGACGGACATACCAATGAACAGAATAAGCGAATATTCACAATTCTCCACTGGCATGTCATATCGACCAGCTATGTGTATGAATTTCTAAACTTCTTATATAGTTCTGGTTCTGGTAAACGAAATCATACTCCAACAACAATATTAACAAAAAAAAAAAAATTACACGTCAAAATCGGGCCATGCCCCAATGAATTGAGATATAGAGTATAGAAAATGATATAACATGACGAGACAGCATCAAGTACAACAGTCGTTATCAGCGGCAGTAACGGTGGCATCAGTGCACAAACCTAAGCAACAGCAGCAACAATGGAAGAAGTTACTATGGTTGAAACAAGAATATCCAGACAACTACACCGACAATTCATTTCTCTCCCAATTGAAGAGGAATTCCACAGTGATCAATTACTCCTATCTTACCTTGATCAACGATTTTTCCTTGATATTGCTTCACCTTTCCACAATACTACTAGTGTTGGCGGTATTTTATGGGTTGTATAATTTGGAATGGCATCCACTCGTTCCTGTGTCGATAAGCTCATCGGCCACCTTGGTGGGATATCTCGTGTTGCAGCACATGGAGAAGAAGAAGAGGAGGGCAAGCACTGTTTGTAATGGCAAAGATGACGTAGTGCCTATCCAAAGCAGCAGCAGCAGTAGCACAAACGGTGGCGAGGATTCTCAGAAATATGATTATGGAGATCTTCAGTTCAACATCTCGTTGAAATCAACTTGTTTAATCTTGTTGATCTTGTTGATCTTGTCACCAGTGTTGAAAAGCTTGACAAACTCTACATCCTCTGATAGCATTTGGGCTTTGAGTTGTTGGCTATGTATTTTGAATTTTATTTTCAACGATTATTCAGTGCTGCAAATGTCGATTAATGCAGGCAGTGATATTCGACAACGACAACAACTGAAACAACAAGAAGGGAAAAGGCAACAGAGTGTATCATTCTCATCTTCACCATCTTCTACTTCAAGTTCTAATTTATCTAAGAATTTGTCATTATCCAATGCGATAGTATTACTGTCCCGATTGAATAACAACGTGAGCGTTTTCTGCTTTGTCTTGTTTAGTATCCAAATCAATGGATTATTCCCCATCTTTAACAATTTCACAAGATTGAATTGCAAGTTAAGATTTCACTATCTACAATTGATTTTGATAGTTGCTGGTGTTGATTATTTCTACTACTTGTTGAACTTGCATTTGTTCTTGGTGATCTTAACGTTGGAAATCTCCGTAGTACTTTTAGGACCAGCATATTTCATATGGTTACAGAAATATAAGGATGAATTACAAGGCCCCTGGGACCCGGCAAAGCCTATTTTTAATACATATCATGTCAATTGAATATACAAAAGTTTTTTTCTTCAATTACCCCCATTGAATACTCCACCAGCTAGACACAAGTTACGTCTAGTGAAATGAATTTTGTAAACAGGTGTCTTCTTTGTAAAATAAACTCCCATATGGTCGTTCGAAGCAATAATCTCTCTTTTTTTCTTTTGTTGCTCTTCCACTTTTGTAGTTGTATCTGAGACCCCACCTGTTGGTTGAAATGGTTCAGGTTGAGGATTGGAATCATTAGTATTACGTTTAATATTCCACACTCTCACCGAATTGTCAGCACCACCACTCACCAAGACGCTACCTTCCTGGCTAAATGCCAATGAATAAATCGACGTACGCCCATGTCCTCTCATCGTCTTCAACCTTCTTCCTGAAGAAATATCCCAAACGTTAACAACACTATCATCACCAGCACTAGCCAACCATCTACCATCTGGAGACACAGCAAGACAATTGATGGCACTGGTATGGCCGATAAAGATCCTGACACTTTCACCACGGGCAACATCCCACATTCTTAAAGTCTTATCACTAGAACCGGTGAACACATAGGTGGAATTAGGATGGAATTCAACACAATCAACATCATTCAAATGGCCTGCAAAAATTCTCAATGGATTGATATGATCACACGACCACAACCTTGCCGTTTGATCATGGGACAGGGTGGCGAAATAGTGGCCAAATGGAGAGAATTTGACATCCCAAACGGGTCCACTGTGTCCTTTGTAACTCACCAACGAGGTATAAGTGTCTAACGACCATAACCTCACCGTTTTATCTTCACTTGATGATATCATAAACTTGTTATCGGGACTGAAATCCAAACCATAGACACTCCCACTATGACCAATCAACCTTCTCGAGTTTTGATACAGTTGTTGGTTGAAAGGATCATTTTTCAAAACAGATTTCAATGGTGATCCATCGATAGACCACAATCTGATATATGAGTCTTGAAATCCAGCACCTATCAACGTTGAGTCCTTGTTGAAGTTTAAACAAGTCATGTCATCGTTGGTGTTGTGGAAAGTGTACATACATATGCTGGGCAAAGCCAGTTGTACTGCATCCAATTTGATCTTCGACCTCGAATCTTGAACGTACTTAATCTCTCTTTTCAAATCAATAGAAGATTTGATAGGTAGCGGTAACAACTCTCTTGATGGACTCTCCAAAGATTTGTCCTCTTTATGTAAATCTTGAAACTCTTCCACCAAAGTCTTTTTCACCACTTCGTTATTATTATTATTATTATTATTATTATTATCATCATTATTTGATTTTTCATCCTCATCTTTTTGTTTCAACTCTAATTCAACTTCCTTTTGAAAATCAGGGTCAATAGGTAATTTGCCCAAATTTACTGGCTTAGAATTTAATTGTGAAATTCCTTGTTGCGAGTTTTGTACTTTTTTGTTTATTAACAAATCCAATTGATGTATACCTTCATTTGGATTTGCTTCACCTTCTCTGTCTGAAGTGTTTTCAATGTTGTTAATGTTTTCGTTGTTGATCTCTGGCTCGATATATTGATTAATGATTCTAATTATCAACGAGCCACCAACAGCTTCATTTTCATGTAAAAAATACAACAACAAATTCAACGATGTCTTAGAAATGGCCAATCTATACTTATTCTCTCTGAATATCTTGGCTACTTCATTCTCTTCTAAATGTTCTTTCAAGCCAATCCCACTCAACTTGGTGATTTCGAAATTGTGCAACACCAAATGATCACTTGAATATTTCTCAAAGAAAAATCTCAGCTCAGTTATAAAATTTTTGGAAATTAAATCCAAATAACAATGGACAAAAACAGGGAATAACACTTTCTCTAAATCGGCACGGTATAAATCTAACGAGGACTCACACCATGACCTTAGTACAGAATAACCTCTCGAATACACATCCAGCTCTGTATCATATTCTGACTTCTTCAGTGATCCAGGCAGTGTGGGCCTCGTCAATTCAGTGTTTTGTGGTGTCACCGGTGCAACTTGCAGTCCCGGGATTCTGGAACTTTCTATTCTTAACATGGACTCAGTCTTGTGGTATCCTTTCTTGTTCAAATATTCCAAAACAATTCTATTCAAGTCCGCTTGAGAGAATTGACCACTAGCTCTGTTTGCCTGTTGTTGTTGTTGCAGCTGCAGCTGCAGCTGTTGATGCTGTTGTTGCTGTTGCTGTTGTGAGTGTTGCATCTGCTGCTGTTGCGGGGCCTGGTTGGGTGTCAGTGAGGCTTCATTTGATCGTACCTGCAGCAGCTGTTGTTGTTGTTGTTGTTGTTGTTGTTGCAAGTTTGTTGTTTGAGTATCAGGAATTTTGGCCTTGCCTGGTTCAATCTTTGGAGCCATGATTCGAATAATTGAGTAGTTATGATCAGATATATTCTTCTATGGCTGCTATTGATAAAATTAAGAGTTGGAGACGAATTGGGTGATATGGAGAAGCTTAAGCTGGCTGTCAATTGTGATATCTCTTGTTAAAACGATGATTTCTTCACGAACAGTCTTTATTTTTTTTGTTTTTTGTTTCAATACAATAGCTTTGAGTACATAACACACGACTGTGAAATAACATTCAAAAAAAGTACACACTTCACATTTATTCGTTTGATCTCCTTAACAAAAAAAATGATTAACCCCACAACTAAATACTATTTGGGTCATCCACATATTCTACCCCTATTCTGACTTTGTTTTTAAGATTGTACACTTTGTTCATTTTTTTAATTTTCTTCTGTAATGAGCCAATTCTTCCTCTTACACTAGCGCTTGTCTTGATATCATCCGGTGACAACTCAACCATGATATCAATTGTATTTTCCTTGACACTCTTATCCAATACTTTGAAATTTATCAGACCCGGTCTGATATTACCACCAGGGTGAACACCGCAGATGACATGCATCACTTTACCAATTATTCGACACCAATATACCAACATATCACCATTAGGATCTGATTCTTTAACCAATTTCTCCAAATTTTCAGCAAAGTTTTCTTCAGGTTCAGGGACTTCAAACCCCCAACGGTCACTACAAGCCAATCCTATTAAGGCTCTAGCCTTGTGTGATAAACCATGACTTCCAGCGATGATACCAGTAGTGGCAACGTGTAATGCAGCAGTCGGTTGTAATTCCTTAGGGTATGATGCATGGACAAATGCCAAGTTGCATAACAGTGGCGCTATACTGTTGTAAATTTCATCGGGGACGATGTTTATCGGAAGAGCATTTCTAAGTAATTTCAAATAATCCTGCATCAATAATGGAGCATAAGGTTTAGAAGCTGTTATCAATGGATCTTCTGCTCTTAACTCTTGTGGTATCATTGCATATAACACACCTTCTCTAACACCACCTTGACTGAAATGAATTGTTTTAATTTTCGGTAAGGATTCAAATGC
Organism: Nakazawaea populi; assembly: GCA_030557235.1. NCBI lineage: Eukaryota > Fungi > Ascomycota > Pichiomycetes > Alaninales > Pachysolenaceae > Nakazawaea > Nakazawaea populi. The sequence goes on from JAKTVN010000021.1 coordinate 25,594, forward strand.
AGCACTGATCAATAAACCCACAGCAGGTAATTGTTGTCGTCTTCGTTTTGAAATTCTAAAAATATCATCAACGTTATTTGTCTTGATATTTGGGATTGCATTTTTTAGAAAAAGGTAATTGGACATTGATTCCACGTCTGAATATGATACCGATAATCCATTGATTATTGTAGGTATTGGATATGTGGGATCTTGAGCCAACAATAAATGACCAAAACCTCTAAACCCACCTCCACAGACGTACAAATCGTAGCCTCCATTCCTCTCAGCTTCTTCTTGCAATTCATGTGGTATCTCGATTTTGTTCATTGCCAGTTTATATGATTGTCTGATCTCTTGATATACATTTTTGGGATCTTCATTTTTTAACCGATAAGTCAACAGCAGTGCTCCATATGGTAATGACTCTGGGTTTTTACTCAATTGGATCTCACCATTTTTGCTCACCATCCAACTGATTTGAGTTGAACCTCCACCTACATCCATAAATAATCCACTCACTTCATTAAAAGACGAGGCAACACCATAAGCACCACATCTACCTTCATCTTGTTTGCTCAACAATTCAACCTCCCAACCTAATTGATCTCGTATTGTGTCTATGAATTCTTGTGAATTTGCCAGTTCTCTTGTAGCCTCTGTGGCAACAACTTTGACACCAGCTGGGGAGACACCGAAATCGTCACAGATCAATTTAAATCTCTTCATTGCAAATATTACATCGGCTATCGTTGATTGTGGAATTGGTTGCTTAAATCCCATCCCATCAAGGTCGTCATTATCTTCTGAAGGTAATTGAGCATCAAATAAAGAGATTCCAATTCTATCTTTGAAAACGCAAGGCATGATCCTTGCATGGTGTGACAGTTTTGAAGAGATGGAGAACCTAATTCCATTGGAACCAATATCCACTATGGCGATCAACGCTCTTCCAACCACATCTGCTTCATTCTCTACATTAGACATTGTGTGATATATAGATTTGTCTAACGTGTATATCTTATCTCAGCGTTGTCGATAAGTTGATATTGCTGAATACTATACGGTGTGGGGTATTGGGTTGATGTGATAATAAAGAGTGTGTGTATAATAAATTTGTTCAACATTTTCTCCTTTTTCCACACTCACAATTTTTTTAACGGAGAGAGAGAGAGAGAGAACTGAGGCAACATTCAGTTAAACTCAACATATTTATATATATATTTATACATATATATATACCTATAGATTTTAATCGTTTGAAATGGCTGCTGATTTGATCCAGTTGGGTCTGGAAGCAGGTATAGCTCTTGCACAGGACTCCAGCATTATCACTAATGATGAAGTAAAAGACGTGCTATCCACGCAAGACATGGTTTCTGATCATCTCAATACTGACGACACCATCGCGATCAATAACAGTTCCGATGCAGATGCCACTGAGGATGATGTGTTTGTCACTGAGGGTGAAGACGACTCTCATCCGACAGTGGTGACGACGGCATCAACGCCATTGATTTTGACAATCTCTAGATTCTTCGCCACTTGTGGGATAAACTTGATATTACCATTTGTTAATGGGATGATGTTGGGATTTGGAGAGATCTTGGCCCATGAATTGGCTTTCAAGTATGGCTGGTTCGGTGCAAAGGTGAGTGTACTTCAATTGGATTTTTTATACAAATTCATCATATTGGTCAATAAACTTATGTTTGATACTAACACATATATGATTTTCTTTACAGGTATATCCTCCAAGAAGAATGGTACTGGCTCAACAGCAATTAAAGATACAACAACAACAACAACAGAAGGCAAGGTCTCAATTCTTGTAGCGTTCTCCAGCTTATAAAAGTCAACTTTGATGCAGAAGCGACAATTTCCATCATCACCTGTGAGAAGGCAATTTAGTTGCACTGAATCTTTACAGCTTCAGTTATAAGGTTTTAGCTTGGTCAAAGAAATCACTGTTTCTTTTGACGTGGACTATAACAAGGGTATGTTGATGTTTGTTGATGAGAGTTTTGTATCAAGGGGTTTATGAGGCAATTTATATAATGATTCTGTTTATTTGTACGGAGAGACCACTTGATGTGATTGATTGTTATACTGGGGGACGGTAATTAGTATGATGATTATGATGATGATGTGTATGTCAATGTATTGTCAATGTATTGTTAATCATCTGCCAATATTTTAATCCACGGGTCACAAGCTAAAAAAGTTTTTTTTTTGTTTGAAAAAGAAGTTTAAAGAGTAAAAACAACAACAACAACAACAACAACTAACTGACTAACTACATCAATATATCAACAACACAATTGGGAGATGTTCGCCAGACCTGAGCCTCCTAAAGATGATTCTTCAACATCTGGAAAATCATTATTGAAGGAGTTGTTGGAGTCTTCACGCAATCTTCCCAAGAGATCCAGTGATTTGGGCACCATTCAGTTGGGTTTACCAGAGATCAGAAGACAAACAAATGAATTGAGAAAGGATAAATCAGATGATCAGCATTATACAAAAGCTCACTACTTGTTGGCTCCTAGCGGCATTGCTGTAGAAGATATCGAAAATGAGTTGAGCTCGATTGAGCAACAGACTCAGTTACAATCGTATATGGTTCGTCCTAATTCTATCCCAGATCTGCTGCTCGATATACAACTGAAAAAAGATGAAAATATATTGATTGCCATTGAACAAAGCTTGTCAAATGCAGCAAGAGACTTTGATACATTTGTTAACCAAAATATTTCCATTGATTGGAAACAAAGGAAAGCCGAATTGAGAGAGAAATTTCAAGTTATATTGAATAGAAAAGATTCACTCAACAGCGTTGGTGGTGGTGGTATACCGCAACAACTCAAATCTTCTTCAATCAAATGGAAATCAAATGACAAGAACAAGAGTTCAATTTTGAATAGAGGCGAATTTTCTGATGTGAAACTGCCGGTCTTGCCCAATGAAAACTTGCTCAACCCAAATGTATCGTACGCCTTGAGAAAACGGTTCGAGACACACGCCGAGATCATATACGAATTGAATGAAAATAGACAGCTGGATAAAACATATCCAATTGCATTGGTGTTTAGTGAATTATCAAAGCAGCAAAGTGACGTCAAATCAAAACAGGTTCATGAGACTTGGAAAATTATAAATAGTCTTTGTTCGACAGATGAAACCAGTGTGTCATTACCGGAACTGTCGTTTTACAAGGATTACAACAGTTCGAACATTAACAATTTTGATGCAATTAATTTGAGAAAGAGAATAACAAAAAATTCGATGCAATGTTTGGAACAACAATTTCTTGATTATATCAACGAATCATATAGAACAACCATCAACTTAACAAACAAGATAAATCCAACAAATTTAGAAAAACTGAAATTTTTCGTCGAACATAGGTTAAAAACCAATGATGAATGGAAAATAAACAATTTGTCAGTGGTTAATGGATTACCAATATGGGCAATGATTTTTTACCTATTGAGAGCAGGTTTATATGAAGAAGCATTGGAAGTGACGATGAATAATCGTGATAATTTCCAAAAATTGGAAAAAACTTTCCCAGTTTATTTGAAATCATATGTCAATTCACCAGACAGAAAATTACCACAAGAATTACATGAGAGATTACATCTGGAATTTAATCAATATTTCAAACATTTAAATAAAGAGTCAGATCCTTACCGATACGCTGTTTACAAGATTATTGGTAGATGCGATTTGACAAGGAAAAATTTACCACACATCACATCCAGTATCGAAGACTGGTTATGGGTTCATCTCAGTTTCACTAGAGAAGATAATATCGAGGATGATCCTGTTCATGAAAGATACACTTTAATCGATTTACAAAATAGTGTGGTGCAATTGGGTCCGGATAATTTCAACGGTGCCAATAGTAACTCCCTATATTTGCAAGTATTGACCTTTGTTGGTTTATATGAATTAGGGGTGCTGTACTTGTATTCGATAAATGAAGTAGACGCTGTACATTTAGCTATTGGATTATCATACTATGGATTGATCAGAGCCACGAAAGAGATAGCCGATTCATTGATTGTCACAAACGATGAAGGACAGAGTTTTTTGAATTCTGCAGCAATGTTAATATCTTACACAAGAACTTTTAGGATATCTGATCCAAGAATACTGTGCGAGTATTTGATATTGATATGTTTACAACGTGCTAAGAATAAAGATATTTGTTTGGAAAGTTTAAGGAAATTGGTGTTGGAAACTAGAGAGTTCACCATGTTATTAGGATCTATCGATAAAGATGGTGTGAGGATTCCAGGGGTAATTGAACAACGTAAAAAATTATTACAATTACAAGATGAGGAAGAGTTCTTCACCAAAATTACAAAACAAGCTGCCATTAGAGCCGATGAAGAGGGCAGATACCAGGAAAGTATCTTGTTGTACCAATTATCAAAGGAACACAATACAGTGGTGATCATTGTGAATAAGTTATTAGGGGAGTTATTGAGTGTGACTGAGTTGGACAAACCATTTAGTAGTGATGAGGAGGTAATTAACATTGCCACCAATTTATCATTGATTTACAATTTAAATACCGAGATTTCTTCAAAGATTGAATTGAAGAACAAGGAAACTTGTTCCAGCTTATTGAAATTCATCAAATTAAGAAATTCATTCACTTTGAAGAATTGGGAAAATTGTTTAAAAATCATTGAAGATTTGGATATAATACCAATCATATCAACAACTGTCAATTTCACTCAATTCAAGAGAATTTCACAAGATTTCATCAAATTGGACGATGCCATCATTAGAAATGTACCAAATCTTTTGATCATAACGATGACATGTTTGATACAATTGATTACAAATTTGAAGAATTCGAAATTCAACTTGAACAAGGAGAAGATCAACGAATTGACACTGATTGGGAAAAATTGTATGATATTTGCTGGTATGATTGAATACAAGATGCCAAAGGAAACGTATGGTACTTTAATCAGTTTAGAATCTATGCTTTAGCGGAAAAAAAAAAATCTCATGTGATCATAGAGGATAAACCAAATCCGATCTCAAGACCCATTTGACACCTTTTGTAACCAACTCCAGTTCATGTAATAAACAATCATCTCCATGTTTATGCAATAAAGCTAGCCCAACCTCGGGATGAACCTTGATCTCTCTCTCTGTACTATCGTTGACATTGTCATCGAGATAGAAAATGGTGTCTCCACCTTGCAATTCTTCACCTCCCGTCAAATAAATCAACAAAGTATATCGTGTTTTGCCCTTAATTTTTCTTTTCCTACTGTTGTTTATCGGTTTTGTATCGCCACCGGCACAATCTTGCTGCTTTTTTCGATCACCATTATTAACAGCAGTACCATCAATATTCCTCGGTATCACTTCCACTACAACATCATCATCGTAATGCTTGTCGAAAAATTGTTGTTTCGTCAGAGAGTATCGATAAATTCTCAAATTTGGGTTCAACCCAATACAATTTCGGAATTCTGCATCATCATCATCATCACGATTGTCAACAGTTTCTTCATCATCATTCAAATTCTCGTAAGGATCCTGATAATTCAACAATTTGTACATATACTCAAACAACAGCCCCGCCAGCACATCATCACACACCATTGCTCGATCATTCACCCTCGCCGCATAGTCCTTCCCTTTCAATTTCGGCGTCGTCGTGAGCTCTAGCCCCAGTTCAAAAGATTTGATCAACTCCATGCATATTGCCGATGGGAGAAATTTTGGAATCGTGATAATATGGCTAGCGCGAGGTGGTGGTAGCAAATTGTGTAGTGTGGGTTGGTAATGGATGGGTTTATTGGGGAGTTGTAGAAAGTTGGCAGGGAATGTATACGGTATTGATGTGGTGGTGGTGGTAGCTGTCACTGTGTGTCGTGATTGCGAATTCTTCTTAGGCATTGTTTTGTGTCTTTGTGTGTAACTAATTAACTAATAGTCTAAGAGAGAGAAAAAAAAATGTGGTGATAGATCACATGCGCGAGCGGATCTTCTCTGATCATCTCATTTATAGGTGTTACCCCATAAATAATTCAAATAGTCAGATATCAACACCCACTAACCTCCCATCTTTCAATCATTTTCAATTATCTCTCAATTCACCACCCCTCGCTTACTATACAAATGAAGATCTGTTCAAGAAAACATTCACAAAAGTTTTTCTACAGTGTAGCGTTTTTTGCTTTTCAATAACGTATGATTTTTAGCAGTTCATGGCGTATTTCTAACGCCAGAGCGCTAACTTAATCGTGCGTACTACTTTGTCGTGCTTTCAACACACATCCTCGAGATACAGCCGTTTTTTTACCCGGGAGGTATGAATAATAATATCCCGGGCCTACCTTTTATATACTAGCCCCTTAAACGTGTCTGTGATTATTGAACTCGAAGGCTGATCGATCGTCAATTTGTGGGATATTGCAGCAAAGTTGAAATCGATGTATCAACTCTCAGTGCTTCCATTAGATCTCGGTGTAAAGCGGAAAGAGTGCCTCTGGTTCTCAAGTATATCACTCTTTCGTTTCCAACATTTTTCCATGATTAGTTCCAGAATCATGCTCCATTTGACATCTAAATTGTGCCATGTCCGCTTCTTTATTGTGTAAACAAAATACACTACGTTCTCATTGATCAATTTTTCCGAAGAAGTTGTCCTTTCATCTTGTTAGTCATTTCTAGCTGCACGGTTTATTTTGGGTGTATATCGCTGTAGTGCTTACAGAGAAAGAGATTAATCACTAAGACACTGTAAGCCTCTACATACTGCTACTGGTCATTTTGCAGGTTCTATAATACACATTAAGCATTTTTGAGTAAGTCATTGTAAGATCTGAAAGGAGAAGCGAATACGGTTCCTCGATTGAGATAAATAGAGAAAAGTCAAAGTGCATCTCACTCCTCATAAAAGTTTGCATTCAAGAATAGAATGGTAGGAGAGCTCTCCTTACCATCATACTCATAGACACACATTTCTAGTTCGGATAAGATACGTTGTTGAGCTCACAACTATTGGAAACTACAATTTTCTCGTACACTTGGTAAGATACGCCTAGGCTTAACGTCAGCCTTTGTGTAAGACACTCAGGACTTCGTTTTTGCGTGTAAAATTTTTAAGTGCTTCTGACGGGTCCGCCTTAGGTGAGCTTGGCGTAATACTTGGAAGCCTATCTCCGAGCTGAGCCTTTTCAGTATACTCCAGGGAGTAAATTTAGCGGTATACCAGTTAGGGCTTCTGGCCAGTCCACCCCAGGTCTACTTGCTGAGTACCCTGAAGCATACTACATCGGAGATGAGACTCCTTCAGTATACTCCAGGGATTTGCTTTCGGAGTCGCCATTTTGGCGTACCTCTGGCGAGTATACTTGCGGTATACCTGCCAAATACCCTGAAGCATACTACATCGGAGTTGAGACTCCTTCAGTATACTCCAGGGAGTCATTCTGGGGTACCCCAACTAGCGTACCTTTAACGGGACTGCTTGAGTATTCTCTTGTTTAAGCATGATGGGTATTAAAGATAATCATCCTCCAGTATATTCCAGACTGCTCTCCACTTCCAATTTCATGATAAGTTGCTTCTTTGAAACTTCCAACTCTATGTGATTTTTCTTCTTGGTTGTTTCTTAGCAATTCACTTTGAAAATAGCGGTTGCCGTCAATTTGGCTATATTGTTTGGATGGCTTCTATTGGATCCATGAGAATTATGCTCAATTCATATCATCCATTATATATTACCCGAAATTTCTATTTCGGGCGGTATTTGTGAGCAATCCTAATAAGCTGACATATGAATCAAAAGCACTAAAGCAATACCTTCATAGTATAATCTCTGAGCTGTAATGTGCTAATGTTAGTAAGGGTTAGTATAATTCTGACACGATACTCACACGAGTTCTCAGAGTTCTGCGTGGAAGCTATAATTGAATTAGTGTTATTAAAGTTCAGCAGATTGAGAATCTACTGATATAGGAAGCTACCAATGATGAATCACTCCCGCCAATAGCAGTCTCAATGTTCCCAGATCCCCGCTAATATGTTGAAATTAGGGATCGTTCCCATTTGCAAAGCATTATTCATGGGCTAGGTAAAGGGGTTGATGGGTATTATCATGAGATGGCGATGGATCTGATGTTGTCAATTTTGTGGGCGGATGAGTATCACCTTGAGCCTATGACAATCTCTTTCAAGTTTGAGGATTCATTTCTAACCCCTTATTGCAGTAAACACTTTGGCGGTCATCATTTGTTTAATCGCTGATGGGAAACAAAAGTCACAAAGTTGAAACAATAAGTAACCCTTAATATCATTCTGGATGATTGATGATGATGATTGATAATGATCCATTGAATATATAATTTTAAACCTTGTTAAAATAAAAGGATTACACAAAAGAGAATTGATCCTTTTTTATATTTATTTTCCTTTTTGTGTTCTGTTTTTGTGTCACAAACAAGTAAAAGAAGCATGTGAATTCTCAAAAAAAAGTAGTACTTGCAGGTATAAAAGTCTCATTGATTACACACATCGAGCGGTTCAAGAGTATTACTGCTCGGAATATATATATTAGATCAGAACTAAAAGCCTCTTTTGATTTTGATATTAGTGCAAAATTGTAACTCATTAAATGTGTCAGCAACCAAGTTCTGCCCTCAATGACACGTTCGATGATTATATGTCTTTTAGTATTTATTAATATATATAAATATGTATATCTTGTAATGCATAACTTCAAATTCTCTCAGGTCCCAAAAACCAATCTCATAGCAGTATCAATCTCCAAAACACTTATGAATCAAGTCAATTTCTTGTACTTTGGTTGTATCTCATATGCATTTGGTGCCGGTAATGGCGCATTCTTTCTATTGCTATGATCGCCACCAACTAATTCCGAGTCGGTATCGCTATCACTATCGGAATCGCTGTCTGACGATTCACTATCACAAGAGCTGTGCCCGGTATCAGCTTTCTCTAGTGCGTCTTCCTTTATCAACTCGTCGAAATCTCGCTGTGGGTGGAAAATGCAACAAACTATAGATAATGGGAAATTTTCTGTTAGTTTCATCATACATTCTTATAATGGCATTAAAGTGGTTAAATCAAATCATAATAAACTCACTCTTTGTCTTCTTTCTGTTCAAATTCTCGTTATCTATTGTACCTTCCTTCCATCTCACTTCAGCCTTCTGCTTCTTCTTTTTCTTATTGACAGAAGCAGAGTTAGAAGATTCTTCTATGGGCAGATGATTATGATCTGCAGAGAGATGTAGCACAGGAGCAACTTGAATCTCTTCTTCTGTTGTAGTAGTTGTTCTCGAGTTAGATGAGTGATTGTTGTTATTAGATGACATGATGATATGGATGCCAAGTGCAGTTAATATTGTGTTTGATCTCTATTTTGATAATTGATTTGTCAAAATAAAAAGAAGCAATTTTTGAAGTATCAAACTGGTCACATCATACACGACTCGCTGGTTTTAACATAGAGAAAAGTGATTAACAACATAGCAGAAGAGTGCAAAAACTAGAGATATACTGGTCATTCTTGTTTATGAGAATTTATTCAGTCTATTGAATCCCTGTGTATAAATCGATTACATTGGTTTACTTAGTTTTTATGATATATAATACAAGTGTATAATAAAAGGATCAAGGTGATGATTAAATTCTCAGGATTGAGAGTCTAATAAGAGACGATCTCAACAAACACAATTCATCAGATCCTTATCAACCTATACCAGGCATGGATCATTATAATTGATTGTTTTTTTAATGAAAATACTCATATAGTTGAAGAAATGGTTTATTGTATGGAATTATGGATTAATACAACATAATCTTGAATAGCTTTAAGAGATTGTTGTATAATGATGATGTGTTATGACAAGTGATATATTTGATCTTACGGAAAAAAGAGTTTGACATCGGTGAAATGTATAAATTATAAACAATACACTCCGAGATTATCCGGAGATTAGAGTTGTGTGTTTAGTGTTTCATAACAAAACACTCATCGAATGACGGCTCCTTTACATTTATTTATTCATATATTTATTTATTTATTTATGAATTTGGTTGGGGGTAAAGATCTTGTTGACTTGTTTTAGCTTAGTAGATCCATGGGCCTTCGAAGTTTTGTAATTCATTAGATCCGGAACAACTGATGGCAATTTTTAACATTTTAACTACTTTGTTTTATAACTCATCATCTTTAAAGTTAATCTTGTTGTAATGATGATCATGCCTTCGATGAAAATTGTGGTCGGGCGATGATGATGATGAGATCAACTAGTGGACTTTCTAAACAAATTGTTGTAAATTGACAGATTTTCTCTCTCTCACTCTTCTTTTCGGTTAGTAAAAGGTGTGCGCCCGAGCACCAATTCTTGTGTTAAAAGAAATTAAACCAAAAGAACACACAATAAAAAAAAAAAATTTCAACCGCAACACTTTTCAGTCCATCCTGTATAACCCTTCACATCTAATACCCATCATCTTATTGACAAAATCATTCAATTACCTGTCAATCACCTCCAAAAAATGAGTTACACATTCTACAAATTCTCCTGGTATGTCACTGTTATATTTGGAATTTAATGACTCATTTGAATGACATTATTCTTTCCCTGTTGCAATATTCCCTTCAAACGGTTGTCCCGCAGATGGCATCTCGTCGTCGAGATTTCACAGTTTTATGTTTAGAAAAATATATATATATATATATATATATATATACTAACCAATATTTGTCTACCATAGGGGTCCTGGTCCTTCCGAAGTCATTGTCACAGGTACTTTTGACAACTGGTCAAAATCTCTTCCATTGGTTAAACAAGCTGATGGATCTTTTGAATTAAATGTACCATTACCTCCGTCCGATGAAAAATTATTGTACAAATATGTTGTTGATGGTGAATGGCGCACTTCTTCAAAAGGTGTTATTGAAACTTCAAATGAAATATCAAATAATGTCATCTATCCTTCCGATTTGAAATCTGCTGCTGCTGTTATACCAGAAAGTGGATTACCTATTGCAACTGCTGCAAATGGTGAAGTTAAAACCACTGTCATGCCATCAACAGAGGGTCAACAACAAACTTTGGTTGGTGAACCAGGTATTGCTGTTCCAGCAGATGCCGCTAACATCGATGCCTTCAACAATGTATCCACTGTTGATCCAAAATCATTAAACGGTGGCGATAACGATAGAGCTCCATCCACATCCGGTCCAAGAGGTGGTAAAAACAAAAAAAAAGTAAAGAAGACCAAGAAGAAGGTTAAGAAGACTACTACTGTATCTTCAAATGGTAATGCAACCACTACCACTGCTACAGCTGTTACGTCTTCACTTGCTTCTGAAACTCCTCTTACCAATACCACAACCAAGGAAAGCGAAACAGATGCTGAAGGTTTGAAGACCTTGGATCCTTCTAAAGGTGATCTGGAAGACGGCGTTGTTGAAGCTGATGCTCCAACCATTTCTGCTGCAACAGACGTTGTCGATGGTGCAGCTACTGTAGATAACGAAGAAGAAGATGAAGAAGATGATGATGAAGACGAGGAAGAAGAAGATGAAGAAGAAGCAATTGCAGAACCAAAAGCTGTTGAAGGAGAAGATTCTAAATTCATCGATGAAGAACAACTTGTTAATGAGGAAGAAATCAATTCCCCAGAGCTGCTGCTGCTGGCAACAGAATCAAAGGCTGCTGATGAAGAACCAAAGCAGGTCAATGTCACCACAGAAACCGTTGTCACAAAGAGTTATGCAACCCTTCCAAAGGAGAAAAAGTCAATTACCATCAAAACCAAGGGATTCTTTGGTAAACTCAGAAAAGTCATTGGTTGAAAAAAAAAAAAAAAAAAATTCAAAACCGACCAGTTCAATATTTCATCCAGAACCGTATTTTTCCACTGTTGTTATTATTATTATTACTACTGTTTCTAAACACTTCAAATTGTTTGAGTGACCATAGACTCTTATGTGTTTTTACCATGAAATGAAATGAACTGACTGTATCAAACAATTTGTTTTTTCTTTTGTCCCGCCTTTTTTATAAAACTTTTTCTCTTTCTCTCATCAATCCAATCTCACTCGTTTTTTTTATATCCAGCTTTTGTTCTTATCACTCTTTACATCTTATTTCTCACACAATCATTCACACACTATTTGTGATATACTGAGAAGAAAAAAAAGAAATGAAAAAATGTCCTCGTTTGATTTTTGACCACCCTTCCATGCTATGTGTGAGATTACTCCAATTGTTTGAATTCAATTTATTACTTACTGATTCTCTTTGATTTTCCTTGTTGCTCATCATCTTCTCTATTTGGTGAAACTTCAATTTCGGATCCACTCTCTTGTTTGACTGCTGAGTTTTTTTTAGATTATCTCTCATGCTTTGTGCATCGATTTCGGTTTCTTTTTTTTTTTTTAGCCCTTTGTCTTCTGCAGACAATGGCACAACGAGCTGCTTCGTAATAAATTATCGATTTGTATGCCAGCAGGACATTATTGTGCCAAAACACTTTCTTCTTCTCGTTACCCTTCCTATCTTATAGGCTCGCTTTTTGTTCATTTTGCTCCCTACATTTTTACAATTACCGCTGCTGTGTTTTTTTTTCATTATTAGAATCTTGTTTACTTTGTATCAATTCCTTCAACATCTGATGTTGTGATTCTATTTCACGTTAACTTCTCCTCTTGTCATCGAACTGATTTTGCAAGCGTGAGCTGCCCTGACGCTCGTATCTATCATTGTGTCTCTCATCAACAACACGATCAACTATGTATAATCCTATCGGCGCCTAATCATTCATTATTATTACATTTCTTTTTTTTTATTTTTTTTATTCAGAGACATCAAAAAAGCATCTAATGGAAGCTATGAAATTTCCATACCAATCTATTCACACAGATCATCAGTTTCTTATTTCTTAGCTTTGACTCTTGAGATATATAGTTACTAAATCAATTTCTTTTTTCAAATTGAGAGCCCAAAATGCCAGATCAAAGCAAAACACATATAAGTGGTGTGTAGAGAGCATATTTCATGGATGTAAAAGAAAAATATATCTCAAAGAGAATTTGTGATAAAAGAGCATCAATTTCGAACTTGTCTGTAATTCAGCCAGATCCTTATTGAAGGATCAAGAGCTCTTTTGATTAATGTAACTTTTTCTGGTTTTGTGTTGAGATTTGGTCTACTCATGTTACATAAAGCTACAAAAACTGTTCAACCTGATTTAATTTCTTCTGGTCACGAATGTCCAGTTCATTGATAACTCTCTTTTGACACTCTTTCCCATCAGATCTACATCATCTTTATTTGATCTAATGTGTTTATTTCCCTGAAACTAGACAATTTCGATCAAGTATTTCATTAAAGAATAATCTGCCTCATCTTCATTATTACTTCAACGAAGCTTCAAAACAGAAACAAAATCGCATAAGAGGCCGAGCTCATGGGCGGCAGACTTATCATTATGGTGTTAGAAGTTTGCAAGGGGTGATCGAGAAGATAAAAAAAGTTGCCTTATCAATTGAAGAGATCATCTCCGATACCGTTGCTTCATGGGGTGTCGGAGATTGAAAGTATCTCTTTCTCCGGGATATCAACTTGCCAAAATCTCTTGAGCCATTCATCATCCAAAGCCGTTAGGCTAAGATGACCGGTGAAAGTGATATCATCACCGCGAGATCTGAAGTTGATGAGAAAAGCTGCCGATTTACATATTCCTTTACAAACTTTTCATCTATTTCTTATTTCTTTCCAATGTTATATATATTTAACAGAATAAGCTTTTGTTCTCTTCATTATTTTTTCGAAAACCATATTTTTTTTGGTTCAAGATCGTGCATAATAAATCAAATGTGGCGCAAAAATAGCTTATCGTACTCGTATTCCAATTAGAGATTAAAGATATTTTACATCAACAATATGTAATCCAATCAAAATAAGGATCAACTCATCCCTTATCTCCATGACGCATGTTTCTAAAACCCCTTATTCGCGTCAATTGTCACTAATAGATGGTAACTAAGTACTAAGGACTCAATTCATGTCGTCCAAGTATGAACCATTAAGTCCCTTATGAGCGTTCTTTCACAAGATGAAAAAACTCCTTATAAAAAGGTAAACTTCCTAGAGTTTTACATTGATTTAGCCACACGGTAATAACAGTGAAAGACACAGTATCGATTAAAGCTTTCGACAACTATTTCTAAAAAATTTGAATAATGACAACAACAACAACATCAATACCACCAAATTTTTATGTTAACTTGGGGAAATCTGGATTGAAAGTTTCCAAGGTCATTCTTGGATGCATGAGTTTTGGTAAAGCAGATTGGATGGGTGATTGGGTAATGGAGGATGAAGCTGAAGTTTTCAAAATCTTGAAGGCCGCTTATGATATTGGTATCAGAAGTTATGACACTGCTGATGTTTACAGTCGTGGTTATTCTGAAATATTACTTGGTAAATTCCTCAAGCAATATGACATACCAAGAGATAGTGTTGTGATCATGACTAAATGTTTTGGCCCAGTTGGTCTGGCTGGCTTCACCGTTGATGTAAATGATCCAGAATTTATCAATAAAAGGGGATTGTCTAGAAAACATATCTTGACCGCTGCAGAGAACTCCGTTAAGAGATTAGGTACTTATATCGATCTTTATCAAATTCATCGTTATGATCCATCAACTCCAGATGAAGAGATCATGAGAGCATTGAATGATGTCGTTGAGTCAGGAAAGGCAAGATACATTGGAGCTTCAACTATGCGTGCATATGAATTTATTAATTTACAAAATGTTGCTGAAAAAAATGGTTGGCATAAATTTATCGCCATGCAAAACTTTCATAATTTGATTTATAGAGAGGAGGAAAGAGAAATGATGCCATATTGCGAAAAGACAGGTGTTGGTATCATTCCTTGGTCACCAATTGGTACAGGTATATTGGCTAAGCCTAGGGATAAACAAAATACCACTGTCAGAGCTCAAGCCTTTAGTTCTTTCGTTAGTGGATTTTTAGAAGGACCAAATGCTCCTATCATAGACAGAGTTGAAGAGCTTTCTAAAAAGAAGGGAGTTTCAATGGCAGTTATCGCTATTGCTTGGAGTGTTGCCAAAGGTTGTATTCCTATAGTTGGTGCTACAAAAGTTGAAAGAGTTGAGGATGCCGTCAAAGGTACACAACTTGAACTCTCAGAGGAAGAGGTCAAATATCTTGATGAATTGTATAAGCCATTTCCAGTATTTTATAATTAATTATGAGCGTGTTGTATATATATACACTGTTCATGTGACTTATATAATAAGGACTCTATTGAGTAAACTTTTGCAATCTGAAATAGTTTTTACTGTCATTTGTAGATGGTAACTGAGTTTTGAAAATTTGATGTTTCTTCTTCTTCTTCTTCTTCTTCTTGAGTCAAGTGTAACATACGAGACAGCTCTAGGATGGAGAAACAGTGAGGTTGAAATATTTAGTCAGGTACTACTCGATTGAGTATCTGCACACTACTCTTGGTTTCGGTCTTATCTCAAATATTGATAACTTATTACACAATTTTAAACAATGTTACACTACAATTATATATATATATATATATGACTAAAGAATGCAATTGGTATTGATAACTACACTTCTTCTCATAGTCACAACAACAATCTCTCTGTTTCAACAACAACAACAAATTACACTTTTATATGACATTCAATCTTCATCTTCTTCTTGCAAAGATAAGATCGCCATAATTGGCTCTGGAGCATGTGGCAGTAGTACTGCTCATTATTTAAACCGATACACAGCTAATCATTTCAACATCACTGTGTTCGAGCAATTAGATAGAGTAGGTGGTAGATCTATCACGTTACATAACATTACTGGTGGTGAACGTATAGAGGATGTCGAATTAGGTGCCTCTGTATTCATAGATAAGAATTTGATATTGATGAGTGCAGTTGAGAAATTTGGGTTACAATTACAAGAATTTGATATCCATGATAAAAATTCGAGTATTGCCAGTACAATTGGTATTTGGAATGGTATAAAATTTGTGTATAGAAGTGATTCTAAATGGCAAAAGATAAAGTTTTATTGGAGATATTGGAGACAATTTGTGAAATTACAAAAATTGATGAAAACAGTTATCGATGATGTTTTTTTAAAAATGTACTATGATAGTGGGTTCCCCTTTGTTTCCTTGACTGAGATTGGTGAGGCCAGTGGATTGTTGCAATTGACCAAACAGAGTGGTTTAGATTATTTTGTTTCTCAAGGACTCGATGAACAATTCGTGAGAGAATTCTTGTCGAGTTTAACGCGGGTAAATTACTCTCAAGATATCGAGAAGATACATGCACTTGCTGCACTAGTTACCGTTGCTGCTGCATTGGGTGATATTAAACAGGTGGTTGGTGGTAATTATCAAATATTTGCCGGATTTCTCGAACAACTGGATCGAAGCGGTAGCAATAATAGTGTCGGCGGTGGAGTCAATTTAAGGATATCTACTAAAGTCACCGAAATTGTCAAGAGCAATGGTGGCTATTATCTCATCACAGATGATGGCGAGGAGGAATTCTTTGATCAAGTGGTGATTGCAGCTCCAATTCATCAAGGATTGAAGTTGACTGGTACATCAGCCAATTTGAATGATTATCTGAGAGAGTATATCAAATTAAATGTGTTCATTATTGGATCTAGTCATTTGATTAACTCCACCTATTTTGCATCAAAAAATAGTGCAACAAATGTTGATTATACCGTTCCTTCTTTGATCACCACGATCCCTTGTGAAGATGAGTTTTTTTCCATCAACATCATCGATTATGCCAATGGAAGATATGTATACAAGGTGTTCACGAGTGATGACGACTTCCCAACCGATGAATTTTTCAAAAATGATGATATGAGCTCTGGATATGAATTGATATATCATCAATTGTGGGAGTCATATCCTGTATTGAAAGAAGGCAGCTTGCTGGAGCATGATTTCGAGATTGATGATGGATTATGGTATCCCAACATGATGGAGAACTTCATAAGCACAATGGAAACCGAATGTTTAGCAGGAGCCAACGTTGCAGCATTGATTAGTAAAAACTTGAATGTGACGATGTTGATAGTTCCATGATATTGATCATTGCTGTCATTTAAGGTAATCCGTGTCAGCAATTAACACACACGCGTGTATTATTTTAATTTTTGTTTTTTTTTTTGTTTTTTTGCGTTGTGTATTTCTTTCAAACAAAGAGAATATATACAATTGAGGAACAAACCAAGCATATCATCATCATCATCATCATGAAGTTCAGTTTGATCCCATTGTTGGTCTTTTTGATCCAGTCTGTCTGTGCTCTTCGAATGGATGTACATGCCAGTTCTGGGAGTGAACCTACATGTATCAGAGATTTTCTTCAAGATGGTCAATTAGTAGTTGTCAACATTTTCTCATCTGGTTTTGTTGGTGATGGACAAATTTTGAACTTACGCATTAGTGATAGTGTTGGTAATGAATATCGTAACAAGAAGGATTTTGCAGGCAAGTTAAGAGTTGCCTTCACTGCCCATTCAACTGCTCTGTTTGATATTTGTTTTGAAAATGTGCTGGTGAATAAGAATAATAATGGTATCTTGTTTAGAGAAATTGAATTAGAAGTAGAGCTGGGATCAAGTGCTCGTGATTGGAATGCGGTACAACTGCTGGAAAAATTGAAACCTGTTGAAGTTTCATTGAGAAAAATTGAAGAGTTAACAGATGAAATTATAAATGAATTGGAATATTTAAAGAAAAGAGAAGAGAGATTAAGAAATACTAATGAGTCGACTAATAATAGAGTTAAGAACTTTGGTGTCTTGATCATTATGTTATTGGTGGCATTAACTGTATGGCAATTGAATTACCTCAAAAATTTCTTCAAATCAAAACACATTTTATAAATAAAAGCCATTATTATCCCAAATTTACAAAAATAAAATATCATTTTCTTTTCAATCAATTTTCAAGTTGATCCAATTTCCCCAAGATGATACCAAATTGTAAGAAATTTACATATGTCTTACCTGTTATTGAAACCATATCGATTAATAATCTAGAATCATTCAACACTGCTAATTCTTTTGATAAATGTTGTAAATCCTTAACAGACAATTGATATCGAAACAATTCATCTTGATCATCATCATCATCTTTGTTATCAACCTTAGGTAATTGTATATCGGGTAACAATTTTAAAAGCATCAACCAATTTCTAACTAAAGTTGTCATATGCCTTGTCAATATCACCATCTTACCCAATTTAATGATCAACAAGTCAATATCTAATACTTTCGTACCTGGGATGCAATACTCTTTGATTTGTAAGTCCAATAGTAATCTCTTATTGATGTTCAATTTAGATATCATCTTGAACAAATATTTACTTGACAAGTCTTGCTCTTCTTGAGTGATACATAAATCGGTATAAATGGAAAGAATTTTAGTCTCTATATCTGATGGGATCTCATCTGTGATGAAAGGGTTATTGTTGTTGTTCTGCTTGTTCTTCTTCTTACTCTGTTGTCCATTATTATTATTCTTCTTATTCAGTTTCTTATTATTACTACTCATAATCTTTTCAAATTATCTCTTCTTCCTTATCTTTTTACATTCTTCTCTTTCTCTTTCTTTTTGTCGTGTAAAATTAAATGACACAAAAATAACACATGAAAGTAGTGCAAGTCAAACAAAACAATTAAAGAAAAAAAGACCCTTTTTTTTCTCTTTCTTCCCCCCCTCCCCTATACATTTTGATTACACACAACTCTTGTTGTCAATAATGTCTGTCTCTAATCTATTTTCAAATTCATGAGTTAGAAAGAAAGAATCATATGCTACTTATATCTAGGGTGGATATTGTCATATGACACACCATACAACATTTGGATAAAATCAGCTTCCCTCTACTTTATATTTTTTTTCAATTTTATTCATAATAAATAGAGACAATTAGATGACTCTTTCTCTATTTGGCGTCATCACTCTCTTCCTTTTACAAGCTTTATATATCAATTTACACTTTCAATTTCATCTCAGTATTAATTTCTCAATCTATTATGTTTATTATTATCAAAGGGATATGATAAATGGGAATTAAAGGACGTGTACCCACACCTCAATTGAGCAAAAATCAAAAAAATCTAACAAATAATAATAATTATCCAAAAGAGAGAAGAAGAAGTATATATATATATATATATATATATATATCTTTTCATTTCTCCCCAATACTCACGTGCAAAAGGTCCCACCAACTTTATATCAATTGTCCCTTCCACATACCACATACCAATTCTCAACAATTGTGGTAGTCATATCTATTTAACCTGATAAAAACAAAACACTCAACAAAGAAGGTGTCACACTAAATAATAATTGACCATCACTACTCCTTTTCTGTGTTGTTTTTTCCTTTCCAATTTGCCCCTACAATTTTTTGTTAAACGATTTATCTATATCTATTAACCGGATATCATATAAATTGAACATACCAGCTCCACTTCAATTCGACAAAGACGCAACTCATCAATGGGTAATTCACCTTCCAAGTCGTCGTCGTCAAAGTCCTCCAGCAATAGCAACCAACCTCCTTTTACAAGATCAGATACATCCAATAGTGCCAAGAGTGGGCGCTCAATCAGAAGTCGAAGAAGTAATAGAGATAGTATATATTCCAATGATGGCGCCTCTGTGAAAGGTACTGACAATAACGTCAGTCCCATATTGAGCAGAAAATCCTCTAGTAAGAGTGTCAACAATTTGATCAATGAGTTTAGCAATACTCAATTGCACGATGCTAATAATAGTAACATCAATAATCACCAGGACCCGTCATCAATTTTTCAACTGCAAGACCAACAACAGCAACAACAACAACAACAACAACAACTATCACCATTACAACAACAACAACAACAACATCAATCACAACAACTATCACAACTGCAAGACTCGCAACAGATACAACAGAAAGAGAACAGCAACCAAGAATTACCTCCTTCAATGATACAGATACCTCCACGAGAACCCATATTGATGAGAGCCAATAGTGAGGGAAACATGGAACCACCGAACAATGAATTGAGTGTGAATACTGGCTTGCAAATACCTCAACAACAGCAACAACAGCAACAGCAACAACTGATGAGTACAACACCAATAACGCCAACAAGTGCATCTTTTAAAAGTATTTCAAGTTATGGAACTCCAATTTCACCTGTTGAATTGAAACAAGATATGTTGAAGAATCCATCCCCACTGTTATCTAGAGTACCCACAAACAATCAACAACAACAACAACAACAACAAGTTCCACCTCAACAACAACAACGTGAAATCAACATTGAAGATATCATACAAAGGTTATTGGATGCCGGTTATTCAGGAAAGAGAACCAAAAATGTTTGTTTAAAAAATAGTGAGATTGCCACTATTTGTGCCACAGCAAGAGAAATTTTTTTATCACAACCTTCATTATTGGAATTATCACCTCCTGTTAAGATAGTTGGTGATGTACATGGACAATTTAATGATTTAATTCGTATTTTTTCCAAATGTGGATTCCCACCACTGGCAAATTATTTATTTTTAGGTGATTATGTTGATCGTGGTAAACAATCATTGGAGACAATATTATTATTATTATGTTATAAGATTAAATATCCAGAAAATTTTTTCTTACTTCGTGGTAATCATGAATGTGCTGGTGTGACAAGAGTTTATGGATTTTTGGATGAATGTAAGAGACGTTGTAATACAAAGACATGGAAATGTTTTATCGATACTTTTAACACATTACCAATACTGGCAATTGTTGCATCAAAAATTTTTTGTGTCCATGGTGGGTTATCACCTGTATTATCTTCAATGGATGAAATTAGAAGAATTCAAAGACCAACAGATATACCAGATTTCGGTTTACTTAACGATTTAGTTTGGTCTGATCCAGCAGATTCAGTCAATGAATGGGAAGATAATGAACGTGGTGTTTCTTATTGTTTCAATAGAATTGCTATAAACAAATTTTTAAACAAATTTCAATTCGAATTAGTCGTTAGAGCTCATATGGTTGTTGAAGATGGTTACGAATTCTTTAATGAAAAATCTTTGGTTACCGTGTTTAGTGCCCCTAATTATTGTGGAGAATTTGATAATTGGGGTGCAGTCATGAGTGTTAATAATGAATTGTTATGTAGTTTCGAGTTGTTGGATCCATTGGATAGCACAGCTTTGAAACAAGTTATGAAAAAGGGTAGGATGGAGAGAAGTCTGTACATGTGATATATATATCTCTTCTCAAATAATTTTTATGTTTTTGTTTTTCTCTATTTCTTTTCTATATGCCTTTTTGTTTTTTTTTCTCTCTTGATTTTTCACAATTATATATACATATATATATATCACTTATAATTTGATTCTGGGTTCTATGTTTTTTTTTTTTTTTGTTTCTTTACCGTTTTCTTTTGTCATTTGAAATTATTTATTGTTATCTAAATATGCAGTAGAAATGTAAGCTTAAATCATATCAAATAAAAGTAGAAACTATCGCCACACCACACCACTTTCTAGCTGCCCGGTTTATTTTAAGTGTATATTGCAGTAGTGCTTACCGAGAAAGAGGTTAATGACTACGACACTGTAAGCCTCTACATACTGCTGCCGGTCGTTTTGCTGGTCTTATAATACACCTTAAGCATTTTTGACTAAGGCATTGTAATATCTGGAAGGAGAAGCGAATACGGTACCCCTATTGAGATAAAAAAGAGAGAATTCAACCGCATCTCATTCCTCATAAAAGTTTGCATTCATGAATAGAATGGTAGGAGAGCTCTCCTTACCATCATACTCATAGACACACATTTCTAGTTAGGATAAGATACGCTTTTGAGCTCACAACTATTGGAAACTACAATTTTCTCGTACACTTGGTAAGATACGCCTAGGCTTAACGTCAGCCTTTGTCTAAGATATTCAGGACTTCTTTTTTGCGTGCACCATTTTTAACTACTTCTGACGGGTCCGCCTTAAATCAGCTTTCCCTAATACCTGGAAGTTTATCTCCGAGCTGAGCCTTTTCAGTACACCCCATGGAGTAATTTTAGGGGTATACCAGTTAGGGCTTCTGGACTGTCCACCCCAGGTTTACTTGCTGAGCACCCTGAAGCATACTACATCGGAGTTGAGAATCCTTCAATATACTCCAGGCATTTGCTTTCGGGGTCGCCATTTTGGCGTACCTCTGGCGAGTATACTTCGGATATACCTGCCGAATACCTGGAAGCATACTATTTTGTGATCGATCCTCCTTAAGCAAAATCCAGGGAGTAATTTTTGGGGTTCCCAACTAGAGTACCTTTATCGGGACTGCTTGGGTCTGGTTTAAGCATGCTGCGTATTGAAGGTAATTATCCTTCAGTATATCCCAGGCAGCTCCCCACTTCCTATTTCATGATAAATTGCTTCTTTGACACTTCCGGCCCTAAATAGTGTAATTTAATGCTTCTTCTTGGTGGTCTCTTAAATATTCGCTTCGAAAATAGCGGTTGCCGTCAGTGCAGCTGTATTGTTGGGTTGGCTTCTATTCTATCCATGAGAGCTATGTCCAAGTCATATCATCCATTATCTATTACCCGAAGAATCTATATCGGGTGGCATTTGTGGGCAATCCTAATAAGTGAACATATAAAAAGCAAATACACTAATTGTCAATGCCTTCATAGTATAATCTCTGATCTGTAGTGTAGTAGAGTTAGTAAGTGTTAGCATAATTCTGACATGATACTCACATGAGTTCTCAGAGTTCTGTGTGGAAGCTAGAATTGATCTGTGTTAGTAGTGTAAAAGCTAGAGTTGATTGATGTTAGTAAGGGTTAGTATAATTCTGACATGATACTCACATGAGTTCTCAGAGTTCTGTGTGGAAGCTAGAATTGGATTGGTGTTAGTAATGTAAAAGCTAGAATGGATTGATGTTAGTAAGGGTTAGTATAATTCTGACAAGATACTCACACGAGTTCTCAGAGTTCTGTGTGGAAGCTAGAATTGGATTGGTGTTAGTAATGTAAAAGCTAGAGTTGATTGGTGTTAGTAAGGGTTAGTATAATTCTGACATGATACTCACATGAGTTCTCAGAGTTCTGAGTGGAAACTAGAATGGATTGGTGTTAGTAAGGGTTATCATAGTTATGACAAGAAACTCACATGAGTACTCAGAGTTCGGTGTGGCGGCTATAATCAATTGGTGTCAGTAAGCGTTAGTATATTTCAAATTTTGTTTCTCCTCAAAAGTCTCAGGGACTTCCTCCAATGATAATCTATCTCGAATATCGCCATGGTGACTTTCATAACTGTGCCATATATTTGTCTTACTCAAAATAAAAGTACTCATCATATTAGGGATTACCGCCATTGTAAAGATGAGTTCGTTCCAAATTCAGGGAGATGTCTTTAATTCTGGTAACGACTTGAGCTCATCTGATAACTTTCAATACGGTGATGATGCCCAAGCATCTCTTACAATTGCAAGTTTGCTGTGAAATTGTGGTTGGGTGGTAGGAGATTTTGTTTTCAATAACGCTTGTTTGGGAAACAAGGGGTAAAGTGGTTAGAATTGATTCCAAGAACAGAATAGGTTGATAACTGTAATAAGGTATTACTTCCCTTAAGACGCTATCTATTAATGAGCCTGTAGCATGATATAAGTTTTGGCCAATTCGGTTCTTGATGAATGATATATAAGTAATTACGACAAAGGAATTTAAATTGATCCTTTCAAAAATATCTTAAATTTTTTGCTTTTCGCTTTTGTGTCACAAACACGCGAAGGAAAACACAAAGGAAAGGATTTACAAATATTACTAAGACTTGTCTAAATATATATAGATATAAATATGGGATGATTGTTTACTACTTAATCATTGACTCTATAAGTGAATTATCAAATACTCAGATAAGGTATTATTAGATGGTCGATATGAGATGATTCCAATAGTTGACTCGAATAGGATCAAATTTATCTGCCAATAATTTGTAAATCTCAATACTTTTATCCTTTTCATTCTTCAAATTGTAAATCTTTGCCAACAACTCAAACAGATGAGTAGATTGAATAGCTGGTTCCAGAATGTTATTATTTTCTTCCTTTCCTTCTTTTTTGATTATCACACTCTTAGCTATGGATAATTCTGCATATTTTGAAACAATTGGTTGTAAATCCAATATGTTTTTATTAAAATGCTTGAACAAGCCTTGCAAATAATTCCATGGTGATGCATTCTGTGGCAGTAACAGAATTGAGTCTTCAACATATTCCAACTCATCTGAGAAATCAAATTCATCTTTGTGTACCATGATAAAGAATCTATGATTCCATGCACTGTTGTTTCGAACATCTAGTTGTAACATCTTGTTGACAAAGGTCAACTCTCTTTCATCATTGTACAATTTAAATCTTTGTACTAACCATTTCCGATAAGACCAAACGTGATAGTTTTTTTCATCCTCCATCAACATTGTTTCTATCAATGGGAACTCTAATGCAGGGTTAAAATGCTCTTGTTGTTGTTGGGATTCATAGTATTCGATTAACAATTGCCTATAATGCCATATTTGATAATTCTTTTGATTCTCCAACAGAATGTCATCACACCATTCCAATTCTTTAATAATATCCCTATTGAGCAGCTTGACTATATTGTATCTATACTGCCATACCGTGTAATGAGAAGCCACCATCAATATGGCTTGTTCAGTCATATACAAGGCTCTCTCTGAGTGCTCATCTCTTGACATCAACAGTCTTAAATAACCCATCACTAATTTGTAGTCATTAGAGTATAGGATATGACATAGCTGTGGAGTATTTGATTCTTCGTAGCTGAGAGGTTCTATATCATCCCATTTGAAGTCATCCATTGTTATATATGTATGTATATATATATATATATATATATATATGTATATATGTTATAATTGATGATTGTTCCATCTCTATTTGTATTCAAATCTTTCTTGTACAAAAAAGACAAAAATTACTTGATGAAGACACAACAATAATCTTATCAAACAGATAACAAATTTTAATTATTATTACAGTACAGATCATTTCCACAGATGCATATGGAAATGGAAATGAGAAAGATAGACTAATTATAATAAAACCTATACTCTTATCGCATTATATACTCTTAATCAACTATTCTTTTCTCATTTTCTCTTTTCCTCCTTCTTTACTCTTTTATATGGATCTCTCTCTCTCTCTTCCTTTTTTATTTATTTCAAAAAATTTCAATAAAAAAAAAAAAAAAAAAATTTTTTTCTTCATAAAAAAATAAAACAACAGAGTCATCTCATTAAGACATATATCTATATATTAAACAACACAAACAAATGTCTGACCTTCAAAAGACAGAAGAAGTGGGTAATGTCTTCAACACCATTTTGGTGTTGGACTTCGGGTCCCAATATTCACATTTGATCATTAGAAGGTTGAGAGAATTCAACGTGTACGCTGAGATGTTACCATGCACTCAAAAGATCTCCGAGTTGAGTTGGAAACCTAAAGGTGTTATCTTGAGTGGTGGTCCTTACTCAGTATACGAAGAAGGTAGCCCTCATGTCGACCACGCTGTCTTTGACTTGGGCGTCCCAATCTTGGGTATATGTTATGGTATGCAAGAGCTTGCATGGATCAACGGTAAAGGTGTAGGAAGAGGTGACAAGAGAGAATATGGTCCTGCCACATTACAAGTTGAAGATCCAAGTTGTGCTTTATTCAAAGGTGTTGACAATTCCCAAGTCTGGATGTCTCATGGTGATAAATTACACTCATTACCAACAGGTTTCAAAGTTGTAGCAACTTCAGAAAACTCTCCATTTGCAGCTATCGCCAATGAATCAAAAGAGATCTACGGTATTCAATTCCATCCAGAAGTGACACATACAGTCAAGGGTAAAACTCTCTTGAGAAACTTTGCTGTTGAAATCTGTAAACTGACTACAAATTGGACCATGGAGAACTTTATCGAGACTGAGATCAAGAGAATTAGAACCCTTGTTGGTCCAACCGCTGAAGTAATTGGTGCTGTATCTGGTGGTGTCGACTCTACCGTTGCTGCAAAATTGATGACAGAAGCCATTGGTAAAAGATTTCACGCCATTTACGTTGACAATGGTGTGATGAGGAAAAATGAAACTGAAACTGTTAAAAAGACCTTGGATGAAGGCTTAGGTATCAATTTAACAGTTGTAGATGCTGGAGAATTATTCTTATCCAAATTAAAAGGTGTCACAGACCCTGAAAAGAAGAGAAAGATCATTGGTAACACATTTATCGATGTCTTTGAAGACGTTGCCGAAAAAATCAAGACCCAAGATGGTACCGCTATTGAATTCTTATTACAAGGTACATTATATCCAGATGTTATAGAATCCATTTCTTTTAAAGGCCCATCTCAAACCATTAAGACCCATCACAACGTTGGTGGTTTGTCCGAGAACATGAAATTGAAATTGATTGAACCATTGAGAGAGTTATTTAAAGATGAAGTTAGACATCTCGGTGAAATATTGGAAATTCCAGAAGATTTAGTCTGGAGACATCCATTCCCAGGTCCAGGTATCGCCATTAGAGTTCTTGGAGAAGTCACTCCAGAACAAGTAAAGATTGCCCGTGAGGCTGATTATATCTTCATTGAAGAGATCAAAAAGGCTGGTTTGTACAGACAAATCTCACAACTGTTTGCTGCATTATTGCCTGTCAAATCTGTCGGTGTTATGGGTGATCAAAGAACTTATGAGCAAGTTATTGCCCTAAGAGCTATTGAAACAACAGATTTCATGACTGCTGATTGGTTTGTATTCGAAGCCAAATTTTTGAAAAAAGTTGCTAGTAGAATAGTTAACGAGGTTGATGGTGTCGCTAGAGTCACATATGATATCACTTCAAAGCCTCCAGCTACTGTTGAATGGGAGTGAATCTACGCTGTATTTGTTTGTTGTGTTGGTTTTTCTGTTTCCATTTTTTGCCCCACTTTGCTCGTTGAGTTTCCAAATTTTATCTCATATAGACTTCTACATTATATCTATCACATAATCAACATACGCTTTGGTATCAATTTCATCTATCATCGGCCATGTAATATCATCATCTCATTGTCTCAATACTGTACTCACCACATATCCACCATCGTGACTCAACGTGATCAAAAATTCATCTGCGCCAAACATCTTACTCTCCGTCTTCAATATGGGTCTGCCAAGTTCATCATTGATTTTGTACCATTCTTTAAACACAAAAAATCGCTGTTGCTCAGCAGAAAGCGACTTGTAGCACAGTTCCTTTACACACCATGACCCAGATAACAACCTCGTGAGTTGTTGCAATGATTGAGACTTGTTATCATTGCAAGAGTTGATAAATTCCGCTTGTAATTGCGAAAAAATTGGTAATTCGTGATTTGCATTCAAAAACCGACAAGAGAATTTGGTAAGATGAGAGTTACTTCTCTTGAGTATCAATTCTTCAAACCTTGCAATTCTGACAATATCGTTCCCAATACCCTTCACGGCCATTACTCGATCATTCGTTTTGCACTGTTTTAGTTAGAAACAACGATTCATCAACACAACAAACTTGGTAAGATGAACAGGTATCAAAGCAATAACAACAATTTTTTCAATAGTTTTACGATTTCGCTTCTCATCTATTACCTTCTCCAATTTTATACACCACCTCGTGTCTCACTTTCAGTCTTTGTGTTACTTTCAATGGCTTCTCTATATAACACCCCACTTTGGCTGCGTTTGAGACTGCGACTCTCGTCATCGGCTACTAAAGGACACACTCAATTGGAGCTCATCACCACTTTAAAACAACTATCACTATACGAGAAGCGCACCAAGGATTGGAACAATGCAAGGATACGACAACTGAGATCACTCTCGTGGCAACAGCAGAACTTGTTGAAGCAGATCGGTTACATTGACAAAGTTGCCAAGTTGGACGATGCCATCAAGACCAATCTGAAATTAGTGACACTGATCATCGAACACACCAAATTGAATCACGATTTGTCCTACACCGATTTGCAAATCCCAGTGGAGACAAGAGACAATTATAGAGTAATTGAGTCATTATGTCATTACCAGCGAGATTGGTCCTCGATGGGTGATGTCGAGATCAAACCTATTCTTAATTATATAAAGTCACAAACTGATGAATTGGACAAATCCAAGACAATAGTGATAAATCCTGGTAGTGGGTTGGGGAAAGTGGCTCATGAATTGGCTAAGGAGGGCTTTGCCCGTGTACAGAGTGTTGAGTTTTCGATGTTGATGAAATTGTTCAATGAGTTCATATATGCTCCTGAAGCGCAATATCGATTACACCCTTTTATACATAATTATTCTAATCAAGTTGACACACGACGCCAATTGAGACATGTCGATTTGAACACGTTAGGTTCAAAGCCACTGAATTTACATATCCTGTATGGAGACTTTAACAAGTTCAGTCTCAAAGAGACGATGTTCAAAGATGAGATTGAACAAGATTTACAAACGCATCTTACTCGAAATGAGCTTCAAAATATCGTGGTGGTGACAGTTTTCTTCATCGATACTCTGGAGAACCTTTTTCAGTACCTTGAAACAATAAAAAAATTGACGCAACCATTCAGTGGTAAGAAATTGTGGATCAATGTAGGACCATTGAAATACGGTACGAGACCTAAAGTGGAGTTAAATTTGAAAGAGTTGACCAACTTGGTGAGACTGATGCAATGGGATATTGTCGACGAGCAAGATCCGCAATTGTTGGGTTATTTGACCGATTTGGAGAGCATGTGGCAAGGCCAATATGGTGTCAGCATGTTCACTGCCTCCATGAAATGAAATTAGAAGATGGTCCATTATTAGTCCACTATGGCTTTGATGGATACAAAGATCCCAACCAGAATCGTTGATGAAATCAGATGGTTTTTCTGCATTTGATAAAACACTTCTAGTAGGAAAAAGGGCTACAGATTTAATAATACTGGACTGTTAGTGCGAAAAGGGGCTATAGATGCAATTATAATGGACTGTTGGGGCTTACTTTATTGAAGTGAAACAGACATCGGCAAATGAAGTGAAGAAGTTTGGAGCGGGTAATTCGTTGTTGAAAGAATTGGATAATGTTCCTCTATTGGTGGTGTCTACTGTGCTCCACGATTTAGAAAGGTTTTGTCGTTGACTTGCACATTGAATTAACTCAAAATGCTTCCTTTTCGGGAGAAGTCCCAATGAAAGATGATGCCAATTGGAACGGCCAACAAAGTAGCAAAAGATAGGATATTTTTTATAAGTGACTGGTGTAAAAAAGCAGGTTTTGCGTCACTTCTTATTCTCTACGTCGCGAAGTTCATCAACCACACCCTTTTATCTTTTTTTGAGAAGAGTCCATCCCATGGTGGAAAAAGTATTTAAAGAGAACTTCCAATATTATGCTCTATGAAATTATATATCACCCGTATTAATCTGGATTTTTTTATCATCACCACCACTGACGATACCAACTTCTTCGTTCCAACAAACATCAAACACCTTATTTTTCTTACCATCATTCAGCTGTTCTTCTCTTGTAATTGTGTACAAAGATTTGTTGGCTCTGATATCCCAAATCTTCACCAAGCCATCGTACGAAGCCGAGCTGAACATGTACTCATTCTTAGGGGATGCCGACAAGGCAACCACAAAGTTGGAGTGACCAATCAATTGTTGTTGATGAGCAGTTCTTGGATCGTTTAGCACAATGTGTCTAGCGGATGAACCACAGATCACCAAATTGTTCAAGTTAAGGATCGACAATAATGAATATGAGGTTGTCTTGGTATCGATACATTTGGCGGTGACCAAATCCCAAGTTTTATAGGTATGGTCTTGTGAACATGAATATGCAATTGTCTTGTCTTTTGCGTCAAAAGTGATTCCCTCTACAGGGGCTTGATGACTCTCTAAAAAGGAAAGAGGTGATTTTCTCTTAATTGAAGAGTCCGCCAAGGATAACTTTAATCTTTTCTTGGACTGTGTTGACATCTTTTCCTGATTAAATTCTATTGAGGTCATTTCCTTAGGTAATGTGGACCATAACCCAATGGTATGATCATAACTTGCCGATAATATCTTGTTTGAGTTATTATCGACATCCAACGAGACTACAGGAGCCTTGTGACCGTCCAAGATAGCTATTGTTTGTCCATGTTTACCTTCTTCTTCGTCTATTATATCATTACTCAATTTCAACTTCCACAATCTCAACTGCCTATCGTTACCTGAACTCACTATCCGCGTTGGATTGATAAACTTGACATCTTTAACTATTCCATGGTGTCCAGCAAATTGATGCTCCACTTTCCCCGACATGTTGTACAACCTCACGATACCATCATAAGAACCAGACAAGATCTTCAGTTCAACTCTCACATTATTTTCTGTTGTTGTAGAGGACATCACATCCACTGATGAGATCCAATCTTCGTTGTTAAATGACGCGAGAAATGAAGGAGGTAAGATAGATCTTTTGTACTCCAAAGTTAAAAAGGTCTCACTGGACAACCCTTTACTGACCAAGTATTCATTGATTGAAGTCTTCAAAAGGGTTCCATCGATCAAGAAATCAAAAGGTACCGGTTTCTCAGTTTGGAGTAAATGGTTGACAATCTCGGACAACCCATATCTCTTCAAGTTGACTGGTACAAACAATGGATGGTTCTCCTGGACGTGTAATAAATCATCCTCATCTCTAGTGAAGAACTTGATCTTAACCTGTTCGGAATCCATGGTTGTATGATTATATATAGTTGTGAATGCTCTTTCCCTTTTCTCTAATCAATCTCTTCTTCTGTTAAAAAAAAATAAAATTTTCAGCTGAAAAAAAAAAAAAAAATTTGCAGAGAAGAGATAGCACTCCATATCAGGAAGTATGAGGCTGTCTAATGATGTCTTGTAAACGACACAAGAAAAAACCAAAAATTTATTTCAATAAAAAAAAGGAGGATGATCTATGAACCATCAAAGGTTCAACAACCTTCTCCTTTCGACTCCTTTCAAAACTGAACAACAACCTGGCCGTAACTAATATTGAAACCAGTGCCAATTCAATTCATTTAACATTTCATTCGTTATTAACAAACCTTACATCTTGGGATTGTTCCTCACAACATACATTCCAAAACCAAAAAATGCCATCTTCAATATCACTCCCGTTCGTCACATCTGCTCCAGGTAAAGTCATCATTTTTGGAGAACATGCCGTGGTTTACAACAAGCCTGCCATTGCAGCGGCTTTATCGCTAAGAACATATCTTTTAGTCACCGAGAACCCAGATCCCAATGTGGTGACGTTGGAGTTTCCCGATATCAATTTCAATTACTCTTGGGAAATCAAGGAGTTCCCATGGGATCTTGTTACCAAGCTTGAAAGAGAGGCTACTGGTAGTGCCTCAGATAGACCACAGCCCACTGAAGAGTTGATACCCGAATTGGTAGATTCTCTCTCAAACAATATGTTGGCTGATATCCCATCCCAATTGCATTATAGTGCGGCACATTGTTTCCTTTATCTTTACGCCAATCTTTGCAACAAGTCGACTAGAGGGTTGACCTTCTGTGTAAGGTCTACTTTACCTATTGGAGCAGGTTTGGGTTCCTCTGCATCGATCTCAGTGTGTTTGAGTGCTGCATTGAGTTATCTTGGAGATCACGTGCTGTTACCCTCCGTGGCCCTACACGATCCTCCACATGTTGGTGAGAACAAAGACTGTCATTTCATCGACACCTGGGCTTTCATGGGAGAGAAATGCATCCATGGTAATCCATCGGGTATTGATAACGCGTGTTCATCCCACGGTGGTGCTGTCATGTTCCAAAGATCGGACAACTCTTCAATTCCAAACGTCAAAACTTCAATGAGAAATTTCCCACCTTTAGATTTGTTGTTGACCAATACCAAGATCCCTCGTATGACACTGGAATTGGTGGGGAATGTGTCTCGGTTAAACCAAGAATACCCATTGATCACGGGGTCCATTTTGAACGCCATTGAGAATTTGACGAAAGAGGCTTACTCAATTATGATCAGACCCCTTGATTCTGTATCCAAGCGTAAATTACTCGAATTGGTCAAGATCAACCAGGGTTTATTGTCCTCATTAGGAGTAAGTCACCCTGCGTTAGACAAGATCAAATATTTGACAGACGTGGCCCGTGTAGGTGAAACTAAATTGACCGGTGCGGGAGGAGGCGGTTGTGCAATAACGTTGATTCATGAGAATGTTGAGAAGGATGCTGTAGCAGGGTTGATTCAAAAATTTGATGCTGACGGTTTTGAAACATTTGAGACCAAGTTAGGTGGTAAAGGTTGTGGGTTTTTGATGCCCGATATGGATCAATGTTCCAATGTTTGTAACCTTGAAAAGTTTGTCAACTTTAAATCCAGAGCAGAGATTGAACAGGCTGTTGGTTGTGATACTTTGTCCAACTGGAGATTTTGGTGATGCTCTCTCTTATTTTAAGAGAAAAAAAATTTTCTGTGTTTGATCGATCCTCTTTGTCCTAATATAGCATGATTAGCATTATTTGTTTTGATAACCCCCATTCCAAATGAGAATCTTGATCTCTTGGCTTTCAATTAATTAAAACAAAACAGCTTTCTTTCAGCTGTGGTATATGAATGTGATAGTCACAAAACAAGTTCGTCGGGCTGGGATCAATACTTTACCATTTATTAAAGCGAATTGATCTTGAAAAAAACTTGAGAATATTGCAAGATTCCACCTCATTTTTTTACAAGTATCCTACCAAATAACATATTTTTTTTGCATTAAACAAATGCATAATGAATCTATAACCCTGGATGGCGCTTAACCACTACATGACCGTAGCCAAAACCCCTACGTATTGCAAATGATTTTACAGGCTAATAAATTGCGTCTGATGAATCGTCGTTGAAAGGGAATTAACGATACAAAAAATCAAAGTGAATTACCTTTAATTTTCCCCAGTTTTTTTTTCTTTTCGTCCTACGCTTTTGTGTAACAAAATCTCGAAAACAAAGAATCATTTCAATTCAAAATCGCTTTTTAAATGAAATATATGTATTCTAAAAATACAACAATCCTTATAAGTTGATTTAATTCATTTGGCAAACTCTTTGATGAATGATTTACCCAGCTAAGTTCCATCTTGCAACCTTCACCATTCCATTTGAGGTCCCAATACTAACCAACTTGAAATATCTCATTTTTTTGTTGTTTAAACGCCAAAGAAATATTCGGTACCTAATCAGTCAATCAACTGTTTCACGGTAACACACATGCAGTCACTATCCTCCACTAAAATGAAAGTAATCAGACATCTTCACTTCTACGACCAATAAGTTTGAATCCGACATACAATGCATACACCTTCAACAATGGCAGTGATCCCTATTTTGTAAAGGAGTTGATGTGAAACATTGTCTTTAAATAATTTGCATCGAGTTCGCTGCTTGTACGATATCAGCCAATCTTGCAGTTGGTTTCTTTATTAAGAGTGCTAGATCAGGTTCGGTTGGCCTGATTTTAGTCTGGATTCATAGCGTTAGTCAAGTTATGGAATTATACTAACCTTTACTAACACTAATCGATTCTAGCTTTTACATTACTAGCACCAATCCAATTCTAGCTTCCACACAGAACTCTGAGAACTCATGTGAGGATCCTGTCAAAATTATACTAACCCTTTCTGACACTAATCAATGCTAGCTTTCACATTACTAACACCAATCAATTCTAGCTTTTACATTACTACCTCCAATCGATTCTAGCTTCCACACAAAACTCTGAGAACTCATGTGAGTATCTTGCCAAAATTATACTAACCCTTACTAACACAAATCGATTCTAGCTTTTACATTATTAACACTAATTTATTCTAGCTTTCATACAGGAACTCGAGTGAGTATCTTGTCCAAAATACTAACCTCTACTAACTAACACTATGTGATTGTGAATTCTATTTTGAAGACTCAATTTTTACTTATTCTTGCTATCATTAATTGATTTAGCTATTGAACTCAGGGGACTTATAGTGATATCTTTTTGAGACTATAGAAACCCTAATCAACTCATTGAGCTATAGCTTTCACGTTGAAAAATTGGGCAAACCGATATTTTTATTCATATTTAAAATTGGTAATTACATTAAGCCATTCTTGTGTCACTAAGAATACTCAGAGACATGAGCTCCTAGCGTGTGATAAATATGGAAAGCCACTGAGATAATATCACAACGGCTAACACAGAAAGTACCAACGTACATCTAGACGCCACAGATGCTGCCTGCATGCCGGTTTTGTCAAAGAGAACAGGAGCACTCCTTCCAAAGGACTGCTGATGAGTTGATAGTGGGAATCTAAGGTTGAAAAAAAACTTTAAAAAATGCAATCTGCGGTAGTATACACTGGTGCTTTTATATTATCCGGCCATAAATGCTGGGGACAAAAATGGGAGACATGGGTATATTGAAGGGTACAATTATACCGATTCTACCCCGATGTAATACGCACCCTGTCTTGAAAGGGTATACTGTACGTGTACTCATCCAGAGTAAACCAAATTCGGTACTCTCAAAACTGGAATGGCCAGTTTTATTGATAGTTTTTGGTTAGATCAAGTAAGTTTCACGCTGAAAGTGGGCATACCTAAAATCGATCTACGAGCGTTCTAACAAAGCTGTATACTCAAAAAAGATGGAGTGATACTGAAGGTATTTTGAATCCAATTTAGTAAAAGTCCTAAAAAAGGGCAGATTCAAGTTATACCAGTTTGCGGGACACCAATATTATCACTTCTGAAACCTTTTTAATGTGTATCTAGATTCACTAAAATGATTGGTGTGAAATTATTTGATACAAAAAATAAAGTAAGTCTATTCAATATGTATTTTTAACAATTTCCTTGGTAATTCTTCAACTTTATTGCTAGCATATTCACCTAGTTATAGATTGGTAGTGATTTCAAACAGTAGCAGCCTGTATTCAGATCACCTTTGTCGTTTTGGAGAACACCACATATCAACATCAACTCAAACCAGTTACCATTAATTGCAAAGTAATGCTACCTGAGAAAAGATAGCAACTTTATATATTTCAGCTATCACCAGTACTACCTTTATTTTATCTTGTACCTATTCAAACCCAGATGCTCTATCCAATCAAGGGGGATGAATCTTGATTTGAATCCAGGACAGAGATTGTGATTTGTGGTCTAATATAAAGCTTTTCAAAAATGGTTTTCTTTGCTCATGAAACTTCTTGAAATGGTGAGATCTTCTCAATACTGTATGTTTGCAGATCATTATGCGCCTGTTGTACCATGAATCTGAGTCTCACCATTTCGATGGACTGCTAGTAAACTAACATTTTGTATACCTGAATTTTGGGTGAGTGATAGCATATTGGAGCGTTTTGCTGATCTTATAATTCATTTTAAGCATTTTTTAGTAAGACATTGTAATATCTGGTAGGAGAATCGAATAGGCTACCCACATTGAGATAAACAGAGAAAAATCAAGCGCGTCTCATTCCTCATAAAAATTGCATCCATGAATAGAATGGTAAGAGAGCTCTCCTTACCATTATACCCATAGATACACATTTCTAGTTCGGATAAGATACGTTTTTGAGCTCACAATTATTGGAAACTACAATTTTCTAGTACATTTGGTAAGATACGCCTTGGCTTAACGTCAGCCTTTGTCTAAGATACTCAGGACTTCGTTTTTGCGTGCACCATTTTTACGTACTTCTGACGGATCCGCCTTGGATGAGGTGAGCTTTGCCTAATACGTGGAAGCCTATCTCCGAGCTGAGCCTTTTCAGTATACTCCATGGAGTAATTTTAGGGGTATACCTGTTAGGGCTTCTGGCCTGTCCACCCCAGATCTACTTGTTGAGAACCCTGAAGCAGACTACATCGGAGTTGAGGCTCCTTCAGTATACTCCAGGGATTTGCTTTCGGATTCGCCATTTTGGCGTACCTCTGGCGAGTATGCTTCTGATATACCTGCCGAATACCTGGAAGCATACTATTTTGTGATCGATCCTCCTTAAGCATAATCCAAGGAGTAATTTTTGGGGTGCCTCAACTAGAGTACCTTTAACAGGACTGCTTTGGTTTCTCTCGTTTAAGCATGATGGGTATTGAAGGTAATCAATCTCCAGTGTATCCCAGACTGCTCCCCACTTCCAATTTCATGATAAGTTGCTTCTTTGAAATTTCCAACTCTATGTGATGCTTCTTCTTGGTTGTCTCTTAGCAATTCACTTCGAAAATAGGGGTTGCCGTCAATTTGGCTGTATTGTTTGGATGCCTTCTGATCTATCCATGAGAATTATGCCCAAATCATATCATCCATTATAATTTACCCGAAATTTCTATTTCGGGCGGTATTTGTGAGCAATCCTAATAAGCTAACATATGAGAATCAAAAGCGCTAGCTGTCAATGCCTCCATAGTGTAATCTCTGATCTGTAATGTGGTAAAGTTAGTAAGGGTTAGTATGATTTTGACAAGATACTCACTTGAGTTCTCAGAGTTCTGTTTGGAAGCTATAATCAATTGGTGTTAGTAATGTAAAAGCTAGAGTTGAACGTAAAGGTTAGTATAATTCTGATGAGATACTCACATGAGTTCTCAGAGTTCTGTGTGGAAGCTATAATTGGATTGTTTAAGTAAGCTATAATTGGTTTTGTGTTAATAAGGGTTAGTATTTTCGAGAATAATACTCACTTGAGTACTCAGAGTTCTGTGTGGAAGCTAGAATCGATTGGAGTTAGTAAGGGTTAGTAAATTTCCAAATTTGTTTCTCCTCAAAAATCCCATGGACTTCCTCCGATTATGGTCTATTTCGAATATCGCCATGGTGACTTTCATAACTGTGCCATATATTTGTCTTACTCAAAATAAAAGTGCTCATCATATTAGGGATTACCGCCATTGTAAAGATGAGTTTGTTCCAAATTCAGGGAGATGTCTTTAATTCTGGTAATGATTTGATCTCATCTGATTGCTT
Organism: Nakazawaea populi; assembly: GCA_030557235.1. Classification (NCBI taxonomy): domain Eukaryota; kingdom Fungi; phylum Ascomycota; class Pichiomycetes; order Alaninales; family Pachysolenaceae; genus Nakazawaea; species Nakazawaea populi. The sequence continues at coordinate 62,737 of JAKTVN010000021.1, forward strand.
TCAATACAGTAAGCGTGCCCGAAAATCTCTTGCAATTGCATTAATCGTTGAGGAAATGTGGTCTGGTGGTAGGAGATTTTGTTTTCAATAGCGCTTGTTTGGGAAACAAGGGGTAAAGTGGTTAGAATTGATTCCAAGAACAGAATAGGTTGATAACTGTAATAAGGTAGTACTTCCCTTAAGACGCTATCTATTAATGAGCCTGTAGCATGATATAAGCGTTGGCCAATTCGGTTCTTGATGAATGATATATGAGTAATTAGGAGAAAGGAATTCAAATTGATCCTTTCAAAACTATCTTAAATTTTTTTGCTTTTCGCTTTTGTGTCACAAAAACAAAATTACACCAAATACAAAAGTGGGGGAACAATCTTTACTATTGAGTATTTTTGTGGATCGATCATTATTGGAAAAAAACAATATTAATACAAACACCTATATTGAGATATATATTGTATATATATATCTATACCGATGCCTAAGTATATATAAATGAAAATTTTAAGAATTATCCCCCATCTGTGTGTTCAATCTATGACAGAAGCTTAAAGAACAAGGGATAAAAGTTGTTAATATATGAGACCAGGAGATCGTATTTACTAGTGTCAGTGTAGAAGATAGACTTAACTGTGAGCGCCCGTCATGCTGGTGATTGGGAAATGTGTTTGTTCAGTTTTTACCAATGGTTGTCTTTTAAAAAAGTTGGTAATATGAGAAAGGAGTTGAATTGAATCAAAAAGAATTGTACTTTTTTTGGTTTTTGTGTCAGTTCTCATCAAAAACAGTATCAAAAAAAGTGTGTGTTACACAAACAAATACAAGAGAAGATATCACATAAAATTCTTAATTTGCAATACAACAAGTTGCTGATTGTAGTTGTCTTTCTTTAGAAAATATCAAGTTCCAATATCGTGGATATGTTCAACTATCAGATTTTGAAATGATAATTTTTTTGCAGAGAATTTAGAAGGAACCAAGAACTTGTAACATTTAGTTCAGGCATTTTGAATGATATTGGAAACATATGAGATCTGAGATAGTGAGAAATTGAATTCTCAAAATAAGGATACTCACTACAACTGGCTGACCTAAAAATGAAAAAAAATCAATCATAATTGTTCGACGCTTTTTTTTTTTCTTTCCTCTTACAAAATTACACAAGTTATGTATATATAAAACACAAGGAAAAGAAAAAAAAATTACATGTTACACAAAGACGAGCAAGCGCTGTTTGAGCCATTCTCATATAACAAAGTGAAGAAAAAATGAATAAGACATGAGAAACTTGGTAATACAATTGCACCCAATTTGATAGCATTGAAATGCAAATCATGATCACCATTAAACGCCCATAAACAGACTATCTCGATTCCCCATTTTTTAACCTACCTCCCGATGAAAAATTCCCACTTGGGTTTTCAAAGAGCGGCTCTATGGGGTGTATTTGGCGCTTGCAAAAAAATATTTTTTTGGATATTTGTTGTGAATGTGGTGAATCATGAAAAAATGCAATTGTGCAGATGTGTGAAGGGGGGTCGGGTACCACGTGCTTGTGGTATGTAGTTGTGGGCAACAATCAGCTGTATATGCAGTTCAATGTAGACATTATCTCCAAGTTCAGATCTGATCTTAAAAAATGGTAATGCTAAAACTACAAGTTTACAGTTGTATTTGAAGAATCTGTTGCAGTGATTCTCAAGAAACCTGTTACTTGATTTTGTGTGCTTTTCCCACTGGTGAGGTGAGTAATAGTTTTAACAAGAAAATATCTTGTTTTAAGGATTTGAAGATGAAAAACTCGATAAAGAAAAAAAATGAGTTACCTACATGTCAGCAGCCATTCGGCGATGTTAAGGGTTAAAAAGTTGGATTGATTACATACATAGCGCTAACCTTAAATTTGGGATATTCGAGATAGAAAAGGCATATATGCTTAAAAAAGACACAAACTATATATGGTGGTGTTTTTTTTCTCGATATCTGCTGATCAGTTTTGAAACGGGCCTAATGTTTAAATATCGATGTAGTCACTTGCGAGGAAAATACAAAAGCAGTGGAATTTTATCAGACACATTGTAATATATAAATAAACCAACAGAAAAAAATTGGATACAAAAATAAATAGTTATGAGTTATAATATAGATTTTATGTGATGGGACAAAAATTGATAAAAAAAAGTTAACAATAAACACTATATATATCAAAAAAAACGACTCCAAAATGACCTTTGTGGCTTCTCATTATTTTGATTTCCATCCACATTCAATGAGGATGTGTTATTATTTGCAGTGGTAGTTGCTGCTGTCTGGTTAACAGCAACATTCTCACCTGATTCAGTTTTGGAACTCTTAATTACTCCCATTACTCAAGAATTGCTCATCCCAAACTTCATCCAAAAAGCTAGACTCCTCGGCAAGATGTATAGCCTTTGAACCTGTGGCAATGGCACCAGATGGGTCTCTACCTGCATATCTGAATGGGAATCCCTTGTATTGCTGTGTCTCAGACAAAACTGTCTGCAATCTTGGTTGTACAAAAGCCCATGGACCCATGTTGAATGGTTCTTCTTGACACCAAACGATATCCTTCAAATTTGGATACGATTCAATAGCCTCTTTCAATTGTTGGAATGGGAATGGATGCAATTGTTCAATCTTCAAAACGGCTGTCTCCTTATCTCCCAAATCAGCTCTTCTCTTGTGCAAGGCGGTGTATACTTGACCAGTCTCAATGACTAATCTCTTAATACCTTCCTTCTCGTTGATACTCTTTCCCAATTCGATATCTTCAATGATCCATTGAAAGTGTGAATCACCGGTAAACTCTGCCAAAGGAGAACGTGCCAATGGGTGTCTCAACAATTGTTTGGAGAAGAATAAAACCAATGGCTTTCTGAATTGACGATGTTGTTGTCTTCTCAAAATGTGGAACAAATTGGATGGTGTAGTTGGATATACAACTTGGAAGTTACAATCCTGATGTTGTCTTTCCAATTTCTCAGATGTTGGGAAATGTCTTGGATCTTCATTTGTCATTTGTAAATATCTTTCAATTCTACCAGATGAATGTTCTGGACCTTGTCCATCATAACCATGTGGCAATGATAATACCAAACCTGATCTTTGTTTCCATTTAGCTTCACCACCACTGATGAATTGATCGACAATGACTTGTGCAGTGTTGGCAAAATCACCAAATTGAGCTTCCCATTGTACCAATGCATCTGGAGAAGTCAAAGAATAACCATATTCAAAACCCATGACACCGTACTCGGACAACGATGAGTTGCTAATGACAAAATCAGCTTGGTCATTACTCAAATGTTTCAAAGGTGTGTATGTATTTTCAGAATTTTGATCGTGCAAGACAGCATGACGTTGCGAGAAAGTACCTCTCTCAACATCTTGACCAGATACTCTAACGTGTTGGCCTTCCATGACCAACGAACCAAAAGCCAAGGCTTCACCAGTAGACCAATCAATGTTCTCACCACTTTCAACAGCCTTCTTTCTCTGACCCAAGATTCTCTTCAAGTTTCTGTGAACTTCAAATCCTTCTGGCCACGATGAAATAACCTCACCAATATGTTTCAAAGTCTTTTCATCAACTGCGGTTGGTTCGTGTGGCAAAATTTCAGTGGCCAATTCTCTTGGTGACTTGAAACCTTCCCATGGCTCAGTAAGCCATTCTCTTGAAGTTGGAACGTACTCTTTGCTTTTGCTGAATTGTTCCTCCAAAGTTGACCAAACCCATTTCTTATGTTCATCGATATCTTCTTGAGTGAAGCTACCTTCTTTCAACAATTGATCGACATAGATATCCAATACTGGTCTCTTTTCAGCAATCTTACGGTACATCAAAGGTTGGGTGAAAGAAGGTTGATCAGTTTCATTATGACCATACTTTCTGTAACCAACGACATCGATGATGACATCCGAGTTGAATGTGGCTCTGTATTCAGCAGCCAAGTTGCAGACAAAAGTGACTTGTTCCATGTCATCGGCATTAACGTGAAAGATTGGTGCATTGATGGACTTGGCAATATCTGAAGGATATGGAGTTGATCTTGCAAAACGTGGATCGGTGGTGAAACCAATTTGGTTATTGATGATGATGTGAATAGTACCACCAGTGGAGTAAGCTGGCAAAGCATGGAATCCCATTGTCTCATAGACAACACCTTGTGCAGAGAATGCAGCATCACCATGGACCAAGATACCCATAGCCTTTTTAAAGTCTCCAATATCGTTCTTATAATGTTGGATAGCTCTTGTTCTACCCAAAACGACTGGATCCTCAGCTTCCAAATGGGATGGATTGGCAACTAATGAAAGGTTGACATGTTTACCAGATGTTGTTGGACGTTGGTAGTTCATACCAAGATGGTATTTGACATCACCTGAACCTTCATCGAATTCCTTGGAACCAGTGAATTCTGAAAAGATGGATTCATTTGGTTTTCTAACAACGTTAGACAACATGTTCAATCTACCTCTGTGGGCCATACCAATAACGATATCTTCGACACCGTTTTCTACAGCACGATCAATCAAAGATTTCATACCTGGGACAACGGATTCGGCACCTTCTAAACCAAATCTCTTATCATTTGGGAATTTGGTAGCAAGAAAGTTTTCAAAAGATGAAGACCAGATCAATCTATCTAAAATTTGTCTTTTTTCATCTCCTGAGTATTTGAATGGAGATGGAATCTCAATTCTTTCTCTTAACCAATCACATTTTTCCCTTGATGGAATATGGATATATTCTACACCCAAGGTTGAACAATAAATTTTTTCACATGATTCAATGATTTCTCTTAAAGTCATGGTTTGAGAAGATGCAGTAGCAAATCTTGGCAAGATACCTGGACCTAAAGTGATTTTAGAGTCTAAATCTTTATCTGTGAAACCATAGTATTCCAAAGTCAACTCCTTTGGTAATGGTTTTGACTTGTCATCTCCATAGGAGATACCTAATGGATCGATATGGGCCTTGTGATGACCTCTTACTTGATAGGCTCTAACCAACAATTGCAGTTTCAAATGAAGAATGACATCTTCGGAGGCACCTGTACTTGAAGGTGTGAACATTGCTGGAATACCACCAGCTGGATTTGGGATCAAAGTTGGTGGGGCTGTAAAGGCGGCAGATGGGGAGACACCATTTTCAATGTTTTTGAAATAAGCGTTCCATGAGACATGAACTGAGGATGGGTCTTGTTTCCAAGCATCGTACATCTCATCGATGTAGTTGGCATTATTTGTGGAAAGGAAACCATCAGATGATGAACTGGAAGCATATGGTCTTGTTGAACTTATAATAGTGTGTTGTTGGGGAAGTCTTCTCAACAGTTGCCTTTGATATGCACGTGGAAGTGACGTGCTTCTCAAAGCTCTAAGCATTGTGAAAGCTGTTGTTTTATGAAAATAAATATATCGGTATATATCTCCGAAATCAAAGATAAAACTATTTTCAAATTATCTTGGGCTATCAAAACAAGATGTATGAAATAATATTATATGAATAAATATGTGAAAAGTATTGATAGGTGTAGATGAGGTGTGATAGGGATGAGATGGAGTCAATGGTGTGTGTGTTTATATAATGATACGAGATGAGATGTATCAATCAATGGTGAATAAATATATATATATATATAAATAAATATATATAAATGTTGTAGATGTTCAACAGAGTATATAATAAACTTCCTGTTTCTCAGTTTTGCTTTTTTTCTTTTGCATTTTTTTGGTTTTTTTACGTTGATGTAAAGAGTCGTGTCCCAATTGCACAGACCCGGGAGATCACAACGGGGCCGAGACATCAATTACCAACAGAAGAATTGTGGTTGGTTGGGTGAGTTTGAAGTGATATGTGTTTTTAAAACAATAATCCACTACATCTCCTTAGCCCTTTCAATAAGATATATTACAGCTTATAGGCTACAGTCAATTTACAATCTGTTAAGACCCATTGCCACTGTTATCTGTATCATTTGTATATCCACTCTTTGTGTATTTATTTATCCTTGTTATGTATACAAAGAGGGAATTGTTCGGGATAGTGTAGTCTTCCATTGCTCCTTTTGTTCTTCGCATCACAAACAACCCGGTCCCGTAGTAGCTAATTGGTCGTGTATAAATAAGGAAAAACAACCACCAAAAACCCCGGAGAAGGGAAAGGAGAAAGGAGTTCTATAAACTCCGATTTGAAAATGGGGCGGCGGCGGCGGTTTCTATAATGAAATCAGAGCTTTTGTATATTAAACAAGAAATCCAACTTATCCGACATTTGATCTTTTGGTAAATTCAGACAGGCAATCTCCACCTAAACTTCATATATTTATATAACCCAATTAAAGGTAACTCTAACAGATTCAATATAATGGGATGATGTTATTGTACTAAAAGGACGTGCGATATGCAACCAAGAAGAAACTTAATAATTATTGTGGAGCAGATAGCGCCTCTCCTCTGTCTCTTTAAAATCACGACGCTATCATGTATAATAAATACAATCTATTGACCAAAAATAAATTAATTTCACCTCATTTCTAAGAAGCTATTTAAAAATTGAATTGACAACACTCTTCAATATTCAAAAAGTTGAATATATCAATCATTCATATATGTACAATAGACGCCAATGCAACTATTATATCTCATATAAACGCATATCTTTGGGCCTACTACAATCATACTAATTTGATTAAAACATCTGCAGTATTGGAAAAAGCAAAAAAAATCACATAACCAGATTATGCTTATAGACTAATGGTGGAGTACGAAAAATATGCTTTCGAGAAGTTTGGTTTTTAAGCAAAAAAACAACTTTTATAAGTAATTCTTTTGAGGCTATATCTCCATTTCATATCAGTTTTAAGTCGCCGATATTCTCTGTTTGGATAGCAACCATTATGCCCTATTTGAATTTCAAACTCTGAAAATGCAAAAACATTGTAGTGGAAACTTCATTTTGAATATCCTTTTAGGTCAGGCTCATCATCATGACTTAAAGGGCACTGTTCCCTTCACCAAGAGAAGTTAGCTGTGAGATGCAACCAAAGGTCTAATTGGTGATTATTGACTTATTCTAACTTCATTGTTACTATTACTACATCAAGCTTTTATATGCTTATTAACATGTTGCAAAAAACATAACTGCCTTTGTTGACTGACGAACTCCAACTCAAATTTTATTGTAGCTTGCGGCAGAGATCTCGCTAGATTTCTCATCATGGTCATCTTAACTACGTGTAGAATTTGCTGAAATCTTGAGCAAAGAGTCAGCTTTCTCAAAGAAAAGGAGAAGTAGCGTTGTAATTACATATTATACAAAATTTTGTTTTTGTGTAACTTACATAAATTAACCGCACACAGATGAGCTAATTTAGAAAATTAATCTATCAAAAAAAACTTCATTAAAATTAGGAACAGGAAATATGTCAATTTTGGCGACAAGTAAGTTGACTTGTTCCATGGATGCAACAAAATATATAGTTACATTTTCAATATTTGTATCATTTATTTGTATATATTATTTATATATTAATATAATATTTTCTACTTCGAAAAGATAACCGGCATCGGAAGTCCCGTGACACTCAATCTCGAATTACAGTCTGTAATATATCGATACGTATAGTAATACAGATATAGTGGTTTATGCGAGCAAACAACTAACATATATATGTACCACATACAGCAGAGATAAAGACCATTTCACACAGAAATTAGGCTTTTGATGAATCAAATTTTTCCTGACAATAGTATGAAAAAATTATTTTGACGCGCTAACCTTAGCAGTATCAAATTAATAGTTTCTGAATTTTTGGCAGATGAAAAGGTGTAGAGAGGAGACGGATGACAGTAAGGATAAATTTCAGTGCAAAAGACACATCATCACAACAAAACGTCAAACAAACTACAATAAAAATCTACTAAGGATGCGAGGCGTGTAATCGTAGGGGACTCTTTATTAGTTTGAGCACTGTAACGATTCACTAGTGGGTTGGGGTGAAAATGACCTTTGGGGTCATTCATCTCTTGAACACATATAAAAAACACTAGCATCACATCAGCTATTATTAAGCACTTGATGCAATCATTCAGCTTCTTCAATGTTACCACGTTCAGAAACGTAGATACCATCCAAGAACTTTCTGATATCCTTGTTTCTAACACGACATATCTGTTGAACATCGGCACATGTCTGAGACACATTCTCCAATGAGTTCCCACTGAATATCAACTCATCTTTCTGAGTGGAAGAAGTCTCTGTAGCAACACCTTCATGGATCTTTACCAACCTCACTTGTTTGTCTCCCAAGAAATTTCTTATCTCGACAAATTTTTCACCTTCTTGCTCGATGAAATTCACATTGATTGGGAAATGCGCATACACCAATCTCATCTTGTATTTGAAGCCCTTGGTGACACCAGTAATCATATTGGAGATCAAGGATTTTACAGTTCTTAACGCAGCAACATGTTTTCTGTTTCCATTGTGCACAGTGATCTTGATGGCCTTTGATGATATTTTGGTAAATGTGACATCAATGTGTTTCAAATTCTTGGTCAACTCTCCCCTTGGACCAGTTACCTTGATATTTCTGGCTTTTATTTCAACTGTGACACCTTCTGGGATATCTAAAATTTGATCTGTTCTGATGTACTTCATTTTATATTATGTTTCTATAGATTTGGATCTGAGGTATTGATAATAACTACTTGTCTCGGAATGGAGAAGAATGGGGTTGAAATGAAAATGAAAAATTTTATTCTTTTATTTTTTTCTCTTTTTGCGTCCTCCACACTTCTCTGGTTTTTATATCCGGGTAACCTTTAATTAGTTGTGCACTACCTTCTCTTTTTCTTATAAATCGCTAGTCCAATCACTGGCCGAACAATACAATGATTGACAAAACTTAGTCAAATTGATTGATTTTATAAGTGCATATTGTTTATCCAAAGTCAGAGACATGATTGCAATGTTTAAAAGTCGTACAAAGTTTATTCAGTATACTCAGTGTTTTCATGCACTGATGTTGCCTGGTCCTTAAGCGCTCTTGATCTCTGCGCTTACAACCCGTATTTCGGCTATTTGCGCCGCCCCATCGCTAAACTCTAGAGTCGGGAAGAGCAAAATACGTAACCTCTTAGTCCGTAATTACAATTAATTGATACTTGGCGATCAATCATCTTCACATATTCATTTCACTGAGCTCTTTCAATGACTAGAACTAGAATCTGTGACAACAACGATTGCCCTTCCATTAGCGACACAATTAATTGCAAAAAATATCACCAAGGGATGACATCTGAATTCCTGTTACGGAGCCTTTGTGAAATGCAAGAATTATTGGAATTGCGATCAACAGGAAATGGTCGAGATGTGGGGTAGACAGGGTGCTGTTCGAAGTAGTGAAAGTTCATGTTCAATAAACCCTATTGTGGTGGAAATAGATACCATTTAGAGGGTTGTGATACTGGATAAATGTAATAGGTTATTCGTAGTGTAACGGCTTTACGTTTGAAACTTTTCTTCAGTTTATGCAAGATATGGCATTTTTCAAAGGTGATACTGTCAATTTGGAATGCAAAATGCTACCACTCTCATGTTTGTTAAGGAATTCTGCACTCTATTGATACCAACCTTCATCTCACTTATCAAACAATGGCTGTAATGCTCTGCTTGCTCAATCGTGTTGTGAAACAATTGCAGCTTGTCTTTGAAAAAACAGACACCAAGTTGCTAAGCAGAAATTAATGCTCGCTAAAACTGTTAAATCAAACTCATATCTTTCCGATTTCATTGAAGAATTTCTCCAAAATTGTTGGTTCAATAAAGAGGGCAAGTGGCATTGTTGAATGATTTGGATATCGTGTCAGTATTGGATGAAAAATTTAGCACACCAATTTCCAGCAATAGTCTTCGGCACCATATGTGTTCTATTATCGTTAGACCAACTTGGTTGGCTTCGGAGATCTTTAATATTAAAGACACCTCCTCAGTCCCCAAGGCAAATATTAAAAGGGCGTCAAGTTCACATATCAATTTGAACAGAATGAGGCCTTTAAATATTTAAATTGACCTGAAGGACCAATGAAAGAGATTCAAAATCTTGCAATTAGCGGGCTATATATAAAATAATGAAACCGTCAAAAGTATAGTGACACCTCGTATCTGAATGATAATTTATCCACTACTTTATGATCTCCATCATTTCAGTCATATAACACTACTTCTCTTCTATGTTACAAAATACTACCTCCTCAAAAACCTATTTTATATTCTTTACTGTATAGCCCAGAGAATCCCTTAAATTGCTAAAGTTTGAAAGGATAATCTTAGCTATTAATTAATCATTTTACTATTCTAAAAACACTAAAAAAACTGACTTACAATTACATCATACAGATACAAGAAGCCCCAATCCATCAAAACAACACAAAGAAGCTTTTTTATCTATCTGTGCACGATAAAATTTACAGTTTTTCTTTGTGTGGCTTATCGCATCGCAATTTTTGAAGCCGTTCGTTTCACTGGGATGGTTCGCATAAAATTAATAAATAGCTACCATAATTTGTTGAATTGATTATCTCTTTCCTACAACCAACAGTCATCCTCAGAACCCATTTGTTTGATGATGAGTGAGTCACTGAACAGAAAGACCAACATCAGTGTCTCTACTTCCAGGGTCTCGTCACCCGTTCAAATACCAATCTGTGAGGAAGCTCTATTGGAAGAAGCACTGGTCGACCTATACCAATCTATCATCACAGACACAGATGAACTAGATGATAACGAAGAAGTAATCTGGTTAAGGCATGAGCGACTTGCCCATAAATCCATGCACTGGGCAAGGAGGCCTTCATTGCTGATGATTGTGAGTGTCGTCTTTGTATTTGCGTTTGCATCTGCATTTTCAATGCTGCCCATGGTTGAATTGATGTTACAATTACTATGTCGCTCACAACTTGCTGATAGTGATGGTGAATTCCCCATAGATGCAGAATTGTCAAGCTGTGATAAGCTGTTATCGCAAATTGCACTATCTGACTTACAAAAGATCACATCTGTGTTGAATGGATTTATCTCAATGGCTGTTTCAAGTAAGCTTGGGCAGATGTCAGATATTTATGGAAGGAAACCTTTTTTACTGTTTAACTTGATTATCCATTTGGGTTGTACAGTTTTGCGTTGGGCTCTATTACGAGCATCAGTGACAAAGTTTCACCGTAACATTTTCATATTAGCATGGTGCATACAGGGTTTTAGTGCTCTTCCCATGGTAATCAACTCTTACATAATCGATGTCGTAGATGAAGATCAAAGAATCGTCTCATTGGGGTTGCTGTCAGCTGCTCTTTCAATAGGAGTTTCCATTGGTCCTATTGTTTCTTCTCAGTTGATGAAGTATTACATTAGTTCCCCACATGAAACACTCACAATATCATGCTGGTTATTGTTTGTTGTTATGTTATTTGTTGTCTTTGTTATGCCAGAGTCAAGGTCAGAGCGGTCTAGGAAAAGATCTAGAGACTATTCAATGTCTCAATCTGAACAGAGAGAAGCCATTTTAATACAATTGCGTGGTTCAGACCGGTGGACTCATCACACTCTGGAAGCTTTTAAGTCATTTTTCAATCCATTGAAGTTGTTTTGGCTTCCCACAAGGCAAGCAGACGGATCTACAAGTAACAGGAGAAGAATCACTTTACTTTTGTTAGTCACTTGTGACCTTCTCTGGTCATTCGCTAGCAGACTGGTTGTCCCAGTCTTGATATTATATGGTACCTACGTCTTTGACTGGGGATCAGTAGAGATAGGCTATTTCATTTCAATCACAAGCGGCAGTTCTCTGATCGTCTTATTGCTTCTCTCTCCATTCATTTTGAATTTTTTCAAAAGACATTTCCAGAACAACTTGTATCTGGTTGATGGGGTAGACTTGGCTACAATTAAGCTCCTGGTGTCTTCCCAGTTGATTACAGTTTTGATGATGATGATGGCAAAAAATTCAAATACGTTTATGCTGGCTGGCTCAGTTGAAGGCATCAGGTCTTTGTTTATACCAGCGATGAGGTCTGCTGTTGTCAAATATGCTCCTCCACAATCCACCGGAGCAATGATGGGTGCACTCTATACTCTTGATAGCTTTACTGACCTTATCGGACCCTATATATTTCTCACAATTTATCAGTGCACCGTGCAGACTGAACCAAAGACGTTTCTCTACGTTCTTTGTGGGATTGTGCTTCTTTGCGGAATCTTCATGTTTGCCATTTCAACAGAACCTGTGGTGCAATTGGGGTCAGATGATGATGAAAATGAGCATCATTCAACTCAATGAACACAGTTCCTATTTTCAATTCCAATTCTGGTTTATCCACTTTTGCCTTTGTAAACACTATCATCGAGTATGTAACTAAAGGATGAACTATCGATGAGAAATTTTGTGTCCTTTAGTCTTCAGTCTTATTGGTGTCCATCCCTCGAGACAGAGACGTATTGCACCCTGGAGTTTAATTTGATCACCCCTAAAGTATACCCGCTTCTACTTTCCTGTGTTTAATATTATCTCCGTGTACCACGCCTCTAACCCTAGTTACATTTTCTTGTTTTGGTGTAATTTTGTTTTTCTGACACAAAAGCGAAAAGCAAAAAATTTAAGATAGTTTTGAAAGGATCAATTTGAATTCCTTTCTCCTAATTACTCATATATCATTCATCAAGAACCGAATTGGCCAACACTTATATCATGCTACAGGCTCATTAATAGATAGCGTCTTAAGGGAAGTACTACCTTATTACAGTTATCAACCTATTCTGTTCTTGGAATCAATTCTAACCACTTTACCCCTCGTCTCTCAAACAAGCGCTATTTCAAACAAAATCTCCTACCGCCCAACCACAATCTCACAGCAATTATTGCAATTATAAGAGATACCCAGGTGTTACTACTGTATTGAAAGCGGTCACATGAGATCAAATCATTACCTAAATGACAGACATTTCACTAAATTTGGAATGAGCTTTACAATGGCGGCAATCCCTATTATGAGAAACACTTTGATTTCGAAATAGACATATCAAAGGCACAGTTATGAAAATCACCATGGTGATATTCGATATAGATCATCATTGGAGGAAGTCCCTGAGACTTTCGAAGAGAAACAAAATTTGAAATATACTAACCCTTACTAACACAAATCGATTCTAGCTTCCACACAGAACTCTGAGTACTCAAGTGAGTATTATTCTCAAAAATACTAACCCTTACTAACACAAAACCAGTTATAGCTTACTTACACAATCCAATTATAGCTTCCACACAGAACTCTGAGAACTCATGTGAGTATCTCATCAGAATTATACTAACCCTTACTAACTTTACCACATTACAGATCAAAGATTATACTATGGAGGCATCTATTGCCAACCAGTGCTTTTGATTTTCATATGTTCACTTATTAGGATTGCTCACAAATGCCGCCCGATATAGAGATTTGGGGTACTAGAAAATAGATGATAAGATTTGGGCACAATTCTCATGGGTAGATCAGAAGCCATCCAAACAATGCAGCCTGCAACTGCTATTTTTGAAGTGAATTGCTAAGAGACAGCCAAGAAGTAGCATTGCATTTTTTAGAGCTGGAAGTTTCAAAGAAGCAACTTATCATGAAATAGGAAGTGGGGAGCAGCCTGGGATATACTGGAGATTGATTACCTTTAATACCCATCATGCTTAAACGAGAGAAACCAAAGCAGTCCCGTTAAAGGTACGCCAAAATGGCGAATCCGAAAGCAAATCCCTGGAGTATACTGAAAAGGCTCAGCTCAGATATAGGCTTCCAGGTATTAGGCGCAAAGCATACCTAAGCCGGACCTGTCAGAAGTACGTAAAAATGGTGCACGCGAAAACGAAGTCCTGAGTATCTTAGACAAAGGCTGAAGTTAAGCCAAGGCGTATCTTACCAAATGCATGAGAAAATTGTAGTTTCCAATAGTTGTGAGCTCAAAAACGTATCTTATCCTAACTAGAATTGTGCATTCATGAGTATAGTGGTAAGGAGAGCTCTCCTACCATTCTATTCATGAATGCAAACTTTTATGAGGAGTGAGATGCGGTTGAATTCTTTCTGTTTATCTCAATATGGGTACCGTATTCGCTTCTCCTTCCAGATCTTACAATGCCTTAGTCAAAAATGCTTAAGGTGTATTATAAAACCAGCAAAACGACCGGCAGCAGTATGTAGAGGCTTACAGTGTCTTAGTAAGTAATCTCTTTCTCTGTAAGCACTACTGCGATATACACCCAAAATAAACCGGGCAACTAGAAATGACACTAACAAGATGAAAGGGCAACTTCTTCGGAAGAATTGATCAATGAGAACGTAAAGTATATTGTTTACACAATACAGAAGCGGACATGGCACAATTGAGATGTCAAATGGAGCATGAATTTGGAACTAATCATAGAAAAATGTAGGAAACAAAAGTGATATATTTAAGAATTTTCGGTTGGTTAATTTGAAAATCGAGTTTTCCAGTTATCTCATTTGTAGGTTTGAATTATATTTGGTTTGCAACCTACAGCTTATTTTAAAGAGCATAGTGAATAAGTAGATCTTGATACATTACCTTGTTGAAGTTAACATAAGACGACCATTCAATCTTACACTGAAGCGCAAACCTTCTATATTTTGCGGTTCAATTCAATGCACAAATCCTTACTAACACCAATCCAATTATAGCTGCCATATTGACTCTGGGGATTCAAGTGAGTATTTTTTCGACGTTGACAAGCCCTTACCGACAGTGACAAGTTATAGTTGTCACCATTCATAGCTGTTACATTGAGCACTGGGGCTCTTGTGGGCGTTTTCATTTGATATTGGGGAGTTTTTTGATTGTTGTTACTTTTAACAATCCTCACTGGCATAATTAGATTTTAGCAAACTACAGTCATGATTGAACTTTCACAGTTTTAGAGGTTTAAAAGGGTAGAATGATAACAATAAATGGTGCAATCATTAAGATCTAAGTCCGGATGGTGCTTTCAAGTTACTTTGAATGAAAACTGATATTTAATGAGCAGTTTCATCAAAAAATTTGATAGCCAACCATTAGAAATTCGAGGTTCCATTATCAAGTCATGGCTGGTTAAGTGTTAGAATAACTTGATGTTAAGATATCGGTGGCTAGATGAGATACATCTCACTCAACCCATTATATCATTAAACGAGAGGAACGAAAAATGTTAAGGCCTCAACTCCGATCTGGTATAACTAGGGTCAAAAATATTATAACCCAATGAGGGAGCCCATAGATATGTTTAATATCTTAGGCTAAGTAGCGGGCAATCTTAAGATGTACTTGTACGCCCAAGTGGCATACCTCAAAAAAAGGAAGCCTGCGTATGTAAATATATACGGCCCAGGTTTACAAAAGGGTATGCCCTAAGTGCACCCAATAAGTTATTCCAAAGCGGGTTACTTGAAAATGGAAAGTTGAGCTGCATTAAAGGATTCACCTTGGGTGCAGTGTGATTCAGGTCAGCTAAATGGATATAGCTTAAGTGTAACCATCCACGGGATGCTGAAAAGGTATATAATTGAAAGAATACTATGATAGCCTAAGTTTAGAAGTTTGCTATCTAAGTGAAGCAAATTTCAAAGGTACGCTGACCTGGATTACCCTCATAATTGAAGCTCTGAAATATATGAGAAGTTTAACTGCAAAGATATGCGCATGTCGTTCCTCATAAAAGTTTGCATTCATGATTAGAATGGTAGGAGAGCTCTCCTTACCATTATACTCATGAATGCACATTTCTAGTTAGGATAAGATACGTTTTTGAGCTCACAATTATTGGAAACTACAATTTTCTAGTACATTTGGTAAGATACGCCTTGGCTTAACGTCAGCCTTTGTCTAAGATACTCAGGACTTCGTTTTTGCGTGCACCATTTTTACGTACTTCTGACGGATCCGCCTTGGATGAGGTGAGCTTTGCCTAATACGTGGAAGCCTATCTCCGAGCTGAGCCTTTTCAGTATACTCCAGGGAGTAATTTTAGGGGTATACCAGTTAGGGCTTCTGGCCAGTCCACCCCAGGTCTACCTTGCTGAGTACCCTGAAGCATACTACATCGGAGATGAGACTCCTTCAGTATACTCCAGGGAGTCATTCTGGGGTACCCCAACTAGCGTACCTTTAACGGGACTGCTTGAGTATTCTCTTGTTTAAGCATGATGGGTATTGAAGATAATCATCCTCCAGTACATTCCAGACTGCTCTCCACTTCCAATTTGATGATAAGTTGCTTCTTTGAAACTCTTCTTGGTTGTTTCTTAGCAATTCAACTTCGAAAATAGCGGTTGCCGTCAATTTGGCTGTATTGTTTAGAAAGCTTCTATTCTATCCATGAGAATTATGCCCAATTCATATCATCCATTAGATATTACCCGAAATTTCTATTTCGGACGGTATTTGTGAGCAATCCTAATAAGCTAACATATGAAAATCAAAAGCACTGGTTGGCAATAGATGCCTCCATAGTATAATCTTTGATCTGTAATGTGGTAAAGTTAGTAAGGGTTAGTATAATTCTGATGAGATACTCACATGAGTTCTCAGAGTTCTGTGTGGAAGCTATAATTGGATTGTGTAAGTAAGCTATAACTGGTTTTGTGTTAGTAAGGGTTAGTATTTTTGAGAATAATACTCACTTGAGTACTCAGAGTTCTGTGTGGAAGCTAGAATCGATTTGTGTTAGTAAGCGTTAGTGTATTTCAAATTTTGTTTCTCCTCAAATGTCTCAGGGATTTCCTCTGATGATGCTCTATTTCAGGTATCACCATACTGACATTCATAGTCAATGCCATCTATTTGTCTCATTTAAAATAAAAGTGTTCCTTATATCAGAGATTACCGCCATTGTAAAGATGAGTTTTTTATTCTAGATTCATGGAGACGTCTTTAAAATTGGTAATGATTTGAGCTCATCTCATCACTTTCAATAGAGTAGTAACACCCGGGCGTCTCTTATAGTTGCAATAAGTGCTGTGAAATTGTGGTTGAGCAGTAGGAGTTTTTGTTTTCAATAGCGCTTGTTTGGGAAACAAGGGGTAAAGTGGTTAGAATTGATTCCAAGAACAGAATAGGTTGATAACTGTAATAAGGTAGTACTTCCTTTAAGACGCTATCTATTAATGAGCCTGTAGCATGATATAAGCGTTGGCCAATTTGGTTCTTGATGAATGATATATGAGTAATTAGGAGAAAGGAATTCAAATTGATCCTTTCAAAAATATCTTAAATTTTTTGCTTTTCGCTTTTGTGTCATAAAAACATAATTACACCAAAACTAAAAGTGTGGGAATATTCTTTATTTTTGAATATCCTAGCTAAGTATTTCTCAGACGAAAATCGGATATACACAAGGTGTACCAATCAAATCATGAGCATATCAGAAAGAGAAGATGCGGAATTTGGAAACCTGTGTTATACTGAAGGCTGAAGGCCTAGCTCCCAAGTAGTATACCCCTGACAAAACAGTAGATATACCCATGGTGTGTTTATATACCACTTTGGCATAAACTAGCTAAATCCCAATGTAGCATGCCTCTTATGAACAAGAAAATGTAACTAGGGTTAGAGACATGGTACGCGGAAATAATATTAAACACCGAGAAGTAGACGCGGGTGTACTTTAGGGGTGATCAAATTAAACTCCAGGGTGCAGTATGTCTCTGTCTCGAGAGAGGGGCATCAATAAAAAAAGGACACAAAATTTCAATGCTGCATAACTTGGTGCGTCAATGCGGTATTAAACCAACTGGGGATATGTTAGCGATACTAACTTCTTGTAAATTTTACACTGCCGAAATTCTTTTACAGATTGATACATAATAACACTTTATCAACTGATAAATTTCAATATAATTAGTTATTTTACAAAATATACAATTTACAATTTTTGTTCCTTAACAAAATTCTCCAACTTTACTGCATCTTCATAGATAACGCTACCTTCTTCATTATAGGTCTTTGCGTTTTCAAACATGGTCAAGAAATCATTCATAATTTCATCCAGCGACTCATAATTCATCTTTTTCAAATTCTTTGTCATGTTGAACAAACTTATTGGCTTAGTTATGACTTTGTAATAATCTGGATAGAGTTTCCTCAGAGGCAATGTCTGAAAGACCCCGCTCAACTGATGCCCATCATTTTCGTCAGTGATTTTGTTTAATTTCTCAATCAACGATAACGCATTCGATATGTATGTTGGATAATCTTCCTCATCATCCTCTTCATCATCATTGGCAACATCAGACATGTCTGAATCATTCATATGTCTACTCTTTGATCTACTCGAGCGACCCAGCTTCTTGGCAGAAGGTCCAGGACTAGGTGACTCAATAGTTTCCAACTCTTCAGATTGTTCTCTGTTCTTGGATTGGATCGTGGCCCTTCTCTTCTCAACTCTCTGTCTCTTTCTCTGTATTGCCAGTTCAACACTATCCTCATCATTATCCATTGCCTCTAACCATTGCTCTTCGGTCAAGCCATCGTCGTAGTAAACCCTCTTTTTCTCTCTCGTTCTACCCAAATCAGTAGCTGGTTGCTCCAAATGATCATTGATGTCCTCACGGAACACAGCAGGTAACTCTTCTTCTTGCATCAATCTTGGAATTGGCTCAGATTTGCCTCTTCTTTTTGACTCCAGAGCCCATTTGGTTGTTCTATCCGTATCCATTTTCAGGAACATCAATTTTTCGTCCTCAGATCTTGCCAAAATATCATTCAATGCCTCATCTTCCAATTCATCATCATCTTCTTCATCCTTTGATTTCTCTTGTTCCAGCTCCAATAATCTTCTTAAAAATTCTTCTTGCTCTTGAGCAGTGGACTTATTATCAAATTTACCCGCTTGAATGACTTTTCCGTCAATATCCAATTTTTGATGAGCCCTCTCCAAGATGACTTCTTCAACAGAGTCTGTAGTGATCAATCTCAAGATACGAACTTCATTTTTCTGCCCAATACGATGAGCTCTATCTTGAGCTTGTAAATCTTGATGTGGATTCCAATCTGTATCAAAAATAATAACGGTATCTGCTGTTTGTAAGTTCAACCCTAAACCACCAGCTCTTGTTGATAGCAAAAAGGCAAAGTATTCTGAATTAGGCGCATTGAATAATTTTAACATATCCTGTCTGTCATCGGCTTTGGTGCTACCATCCAATCTCAAGTATTTCAAGTCCTTGTATCTTAAGTAATCTTCCATGATATCCATGACTTGAGTCATTTGGAAAAAAATCAATACCCTATGGCCTGAAGCCTTAAACTTTGGTAAAACTCTATCCAACAACTCAAATTTACCAGCACTTCTCCACAAGGTATCATTTGTTGCTCTTTGAGGATTAATGACATTTTCCACTTCTTCAAAGACAAATGGGTGGTTACAAACTTTTCTTAATTGCATGATCTTGTTATTCAAACCCTTGATACCGGTCTTCGTGGCACCTTCAGTACCTTGACCAATGAAAAAGGCATTGTGTTTCAACATCTGTTGATATAATGAGTATTGTAAAGCTGATAGTTTACACTTGACAACTTTTTCAACTTTATCGGGCAAATCCTTCTCGACATCTTTTTTCAATCTTCTCAACAAGAATGGTCTCAACACCTTGTGCAATCTTCTTATTACCAACAAACTCTCTTCTTCTGTCAACTCCATTCTATCCTGAGATCCGGTATTGGCAAAAGGTGTATTGAACCACTCATCAAAAGATTTGACAGAATTGAAGATCTTGGGTAAAACAAAATTCAACAAAGCCCATAATTCTGGCAAATTGTTCTGCAATGGGGTACCAGTCAAAATCAATCTGTTTTTGGTATGGTAATAATGAGTTAAAGTGTATGATAATTTGGATTTGGCGTTCTTCATTCTATGACCTTCATCGATGATCATATGTGCCCATCTGAATTTCAGCAACAATGGACGATCCTTGATGATGTATTCGTAAGTCGTTAACAAAACTGTGAAATTTCCAATCCTGATATCGTGTTGCAATTGTTTTCTAACTTGTGGTGATCCTTTGTAAACAATAGTATTAACACTTGGAGCCCATTTCTCAAACTCCAATGTCCAATTTGTTATAGTGGACAAAGGAACAATGACCAAAAACTTACCGGTCTCTTTCTTAGCTTCGAGAAGGTAAGTGATTAAGGATATGGACTGGATGGTTTTACCCAAACCCATCTCATCTGCCAAGATACCATTAAGACGATTGTTGTACAAGGAAACCATCCATTGCAAACCTTTGATTTGATATTCTTTCAAAGTTCCACCAACCAATATTGAGGGTTGTTTGGTGATCTCTTCTTTGACACGGTGAGCAACTTCATAATAATCGATCTTCTCTCGCTCATTATCGTTCTCTTCATCTGGCACTTGCACATCATCTTGTTTCTTTGATTCATTTTGTTGTTGTTTGACAGCATTAGCTAAGGAGTCTAAGAATTGATTAGTTTGCTTCAACAAATGTGTGATTCTAGTATCCTTGGTCTGATCTAATAACTTAAGATACAGCTCCTCATCATTGGCTTTCAATGCTTGTAAACGTTGTTTGGCTGTAGATTCCATTTTTTTACCTTCTTCCTTTTCGATTTTTTGATGTAATAAAGTCAAAGATTTACCAAAATTTGATCTCTTCAATATTAAATCCTCTTTGGTGTTCAAATATTCATCGGCAAAGTCAACAATTTTTTGAACTTTTTGCAAATGACTTCGAGTCTCCTTCTTTGTCTTTTCTTGCTTTTGCTGTTCTTCCAATTGTTCAGCCAATCTAGAAGTTTGCACAGCAAAGACTTTAGGCTTTAAATGTAGAGCTCTTTGAGCAGACATGGTCAATGGGTATTCTCTCAAGAAATCAACATCTATATGTGCTTTTCTGAAAATCTTTTCTGAAATCTTATGACGATGATATTTCTGCTTTGGTAATAGATTTAATGCTTTAAGCTCTATTAAAGCTTTCATTTTTAAATCATCAAAACCTTCAGGTACTTCATCCGAACTTAAAAACGCGTTTGAAAGATTTTGAACATCATAAGTTCCGAGACTTGCTGGGATTGATTCCAATTGGTTCATTCTAGTCGTGATCTTAGATGAAATTATATCCTCAACGTATGAGTTCCCACAAGAATCAGCGCTCGTTGGTGATTCTTTTGAGGCACTAATTCCCAACAGCTTCGCTTTGGTTTCATAGTCCGTTATATCATACGAATCTATCAATTCAAGCTGAACTGAGTCTTGCTTTGAACTTCCTTCATCCATAGAATCCTCATCAAAGTCAAGTTGAAGACTTTCTGGCAAATTCATATCATGGGACAAAAGTTGTAATCCAAGTATCTGTTTCTTTAACAAATTCAAATCAATGTCCTTGTCAACAGGAGTTTCTTCCAATTTGTCTTCTAATTGTACCACTTTCTCTTGTTTAGTAGATATATCGTACAACACGTCTTCAATCTCATTTTTCAGTTCGATTTCTTCCTCCGATGTGACATTAGTCATTTGTAAATATTGGGCCAATAGAAGTTCCACCTCTTGCTTAGAGTTAGGAAATGGCACAGTGATCTTGATTGGTTCAGGCTCCACTGTTTTTGGAGTTTCCTCCACCAAAGGTACAGAAGGGGTTATCGAAGTTGTCTTGGGGGATTGTACCGACATTTTTCCCTAATTTGTTCGTTATCTTATCCAACGTGTTTGTGGAAATTTGGGATTGGCAGTATACTGAGCACAGTGTATGTCGCTTTTTTAAACAAGTTTGTGGGAATGAAAACTATGAGAAAATGTTATCTTTTGAGTTTGTAATTAGTTCACTTCTGTTTAGACTTGTGTTGGTGATGAGCTTTTGATTGTGTACCTGCACTCTTGAGAAACTGAAAGAGATCGAATAAACAAAAAGCGTCTCTCTCTCTCTCTTTTTTTTTTTTTTTTTTTCTTTCTTTCTCTCAACTTTTTTTGGTTTTTCTTTCCACCTGCAAAAAAAAGTAGTGTTTTAAAATAACAAAATTAACTGGCTATCTCTAAAGATAAGTGCTACTTAACCAGATAAGTGTTTCTTCATCAATTCAATCAGTAGGTGATTTATATATTTTGTAATCGACTAACAAAACTGGAGTTAAGCAGTCTAATGTTCAATCACTATACTTTTAAATAGAGAATCTGATATCTATAATGGCATTTCCACATCAAACAATCTACCTAAGTATTGTTGCTGCTGTTGCTGCTGCTATCTGTTACAAAAACGCATCTGATGCAACTTTTTTGAGGCTACCATTTTTCCACATGCAAATCATTTATTCTTAAGTAAAGGGAGTTTCCCTTTCCATGAAACAAACTAACTCAATTAACCAATGCACACCATATACGATCATAACTACCACCCAAACACAATGGATACTACTCCTATCACTCCATCCAGTATTGGAGGCGGTACAACAAAAAGAAGTCTCAGCAAAATCCTCTCTATGTCAACACTGGGGAGAAAGAATAAGAAACTTACATATATTTCAACTCCCAAATCAATGAAATTTCACCCCCTGTCTTCGTTTGATCACAGATTCTCCTCACCTAGCTCAACATTGATAAACTTTGAAGATATCACACTGATGAGCTCAAGTGATTTCAAACCCCCTACCATTGAGAGAGCAAGGAGAGTATCTAGATTCAATTTCAAAGATTTGAGATGCCTCATTTGTGACGAGTCATTGACAAGCATCTTGGAGAATGAAGAACCGCCAATACTTTTGACATGTTCTCATAAATGTCACACGCAATGCTTCTTGATGATGGTAGATAGGAAAGACTTATCATATCATTTATACTGTACTATCTGTCAAACCGAAACTAGGTGTGAGGATGAGCTAGTCGAGGAATCACTGATGAGGAAGTTGTTGTTAAAAAATGGAGTTGACGACATTGGAGATGACTATGATGATGACAAATCTGACGAAGAGACATTGTCGTTTAATGTTGAAGCCATGTCTACCTCCACCCCTGTTTCTCCCACGACTTTCTCTCTCGAAGACCCATTCAAAACACCAGACAAAAAGAGTAAAGTTTCAACAGCAAGAATCAGTCAAGATGAAGTTGCAAATTATACGGATTACGAAGATCAATTTGCAGAGGAAATTGAAATATTGAAAGATATCACTTCGCCAAAGGTTTCATTCTCACCTGAAGTCTTCAAACAAAATTTGGCAATACCAAATGATCAAATGTCATTCCAACAGAAATGTTATTTGAACATAAAGGCGCCCACTTACCAGATGTCTCCATATGAAAAATCGAATGAAGCTACCCAAGTGATCGCGGAGATGATGCATAAATTGAACTTGCAAGTTGAAGATTGGAAAGGATTGGGCTTGGCAGATCTTGGAGACTTGATCTGCTTTGAGTTTTTGTTAGTTGGAAACACTGATGAAGTTTTCACAAAGGCTACATGCTTTTTGTTTCAGAAAATTATTTTGATACTTGACTTGACCCAAACGAAGATAGAAGGGACGGTGTTTTTGGACCATATATCATCATGTGTGGAAACTGATGATTTGATAATTCAAATGAACTTGAAAACCAGTGAGTTGCCCATGATCTATCTCGACTGTGAAAACAAAATCATAGTGAAGAAATGGTTCAATTTAATAGCCAAAATTGGATTGATCAAGGAGGATGACGAAATAGAGTTCGATAATAACCAGTTGATCCAATTATCGACAAATGCATGGCAACTCATTGAGAATAACAGGGACTTAATACCCTACTCTGAACCAAGTGTGAAAATGTATCAAATGACCATACCGAAGCCGACTCCACTACCGATATCATTTGTTCTTTGCATCTCACTGATTAACAACTCTTCTTCATCAAATACAAAATACTTGCTGGATTTGAAAAATATTATACAACAAGTTAGATTGCTGCTCTCAGAGAGGGATTCGTTGGGACTTGTCACAATAGGTAAAAATCCAACAACAGGTGAGTTTGAACAGAACGGTTCTTTTATAGGCACCGCCAGGCCATCGTGGAAAGATTGGGATGAAATTATAGACGAGTTACAAGTCACTAATGGGCCTGTTTTCAACGATGATTATGATCAATTATATCAATCATTGTTGCATTCGGCTAAATTGATCAGTTCAAATTTTGAGTTCACACAATCAAGAAGAGTGAAAAAATTGATGATTGTCACCCAGTTGCAACGCGAGAGCCGCGCGGACGATGTTGAGGCTAGCTTAAAGGAGAAAGAAATTCAACGGCTTTTGTGTACAATTTTGCAAAGGTATGGGGTGGAGATGGACTCTGTGTTGATCGGAGAATCTTATTCCCTCAATTATTTGTATTATTTATCCAACTGTTTGAAGACCATTGTTAAGGAAAAGGAACATCACCGAATAACATTGGGATCAAAAAGTTACAGGTTCGATGATTTTGAAACTCTGATGCCGTTTATCGTGAAACTTATTTTGGAATTGAAAGATATTGTTATTACCAATTTTGAGGTCACATTAGATACTGAATCACTTAAACATATTTTCATCTCCTCCATTGAGAACATCACAAACGGGGAAACTATTGAGCTAGGTTCCAAACTGGATCGGTTGAAATTATTGATCCCGAACGTAAAGCCCAATGAATCGAAAAGTTACTTGATGAATTTGGTAATCGAAAAACATCAGCTTCAAAAAGGTACATTTCAAGTACTAAACCTTGCCACTGTCAGGGGGAATTGGTTTGATTCCAATAATGAAACTCAAATTGAAAGCTCCTCCATGAAAATTGCTCTATCAGATCAATATAGGGGTTCCTCTATGCACGAATCGGACTCCATATCTGAGGAATTGTTCCTGTCAAACGATCTCTTTGACATCCCACTATTGCCGCCGTTGATCTCTTCTCAAAGAGAAGTCTTTTACATCAAAAGAGAAATTGAGTTGATCTTCATCCAAAATTTGTTGGCGAGTGTTGAATCAATGAACGTGACAAAGATCTTAGAGGCCGTGTCGTTGATCATGGGGATAATGAAAAGTTGTGACAGTCACACCATGGTTTGGGCTGGGGATAGGTCTATCATGTTGAGCGATTATGTGGAGGAGCTTCAGCAGCAGGGAATAGTAATACTGGAGTCGCTACAAAGTCCCGTTAGAAGAATTGAAGGTATTAAATTAGGTTATGACTTGTGTTTCAAATTGGGAGTGCAGTAACTATTGATGTCAAAAAAAAAAAAGCATTAAAATACTGTGGTATACTGCTAACTTCATTCGTCTTCTTCCCTTGGATCACCAATACCATCTTCGTATATGGCAAATAGACATTCACTTTCCGGTAAACAAGGACTGTCGTAGATTTTACACAACCTATTTTCACCCTTTCTCTTTGCCAAACTCAACCTCGTTGTGGACGAGTGCGCAACTATATTACCACCTATTGGTTTCTTTGTCTCTGTGGATCCGTATTGCTGATCAACTGTGGCAACCACCTGATTCGTAATGACCACGGCGACACCAAATTCATCTGCCAACCGTTGTAAAGTTCTCATGTATTTGGCAACATGACTCTGTCTGGCACTCAACTCACCACGTCCGCTGTAATCCGTTCTGTATAAAGCCATTATCGAATCCACTATAAGCAAGCTGAACCTTGATTCTGACATCATTCTTGCGGCTTGGTTCAACAATTCAAGTTGATGCTCGGCGTTGAAAGCTCTAGCATAGGCAACATTGTCCAACGCGTCATCCTCATTCAAACCGTACCTTCTGGCAATCGACACCAATCTGATAGGTCTGAATGTTCCCTCTGTATCGATATAAAGGCATTTTCCCTCTGCACCACCGAGATCCATTGGTAACTGACAAGTTATAGCCAATGTGTGACATAGTTGAGATTTCCCAGTTCTAAATTCTCCAAACAACTCGGTAATTGATCCCGTTTCGATACCACCTCCTAACAAAGTATCCAATTGTTTCGATCCAGTAGTAATACAAATCAATTCTGATCTTCTATGATGGAACTCTGAAGCAGTAGTAAACCCCATAGGAACCAACTTTGAGGCCTCTACCAACAACCTTTCGGCTTTCAGCTCACTTATTCCCTTGACCGTCATTAATATTCTCCTCGGCGTATATGCAATGCTCTCCACTGTATTATAACCGGCATCCATCAATTTCTTGATATCGCCATCGCTTATCCCATTACCCTTGATAGAGGCGAGCAGTAATGGTCCATCGTTCAATCCTCTTCTGTCGTCATCATCATCTTCCAGTACTACAACTTCTGGTTCATTCTCATTGTTGATTACTGGTTCCTCTGTTTGTGTCATACCCAATGATCTTCTCTCTTTAAGTTTAAATAAGATGTATCTTACAATACTCTTTGTGATTTGCCTCTTTTCTCAAAAAGTAAACAAAAAAAAAAAAAAAAATTAAATTGGAAATGACGCGCGTCGTCCGAAAACAGCATTTAAGGGCTGTGAAATCTACTGGAAGGGTTTAAATATGATTTATAGATTTGATAATAAAATAAATTTTGAAGAGAGTTGAGTTTGAATGATGGTTTCTACCAATACATTGGTCTCAGATCTAGTTCATTTCTAAAAGGAATTGAGATTCACAATGGTATTGATTTGCCTTGGGTCATGTAATGTTGTTGATGCTGTAATGCTGCTTAAAGAATTGGGAACTTTTTTTGATATTTTTTTCTCTCGGTGAAGTGTTCTTACTCTGTTCTGAAGGTGTTTGGAAGGAAAGATAGTAAATTTCGAGTTTTGAATTGTGGTAACAAAGGTGAAAGACCAGATAGATCGATTGCCTTTTACTCAGTTCTCCTCATACGCTTAATCATGGCTCAAAGGGACCCCAAGGATGTGGCATTGTCGTTTTATAACAACACGTACGAAGCTAATCACAAGCAGTACTTGTCAATCTTGGCATCTCCTGAGTTCGATACAGTGAGAAAGGATTATCTACAATTGTTCGATTGGACCCCCTCTGTGTTGAATTCCTTGAGGTTGTTAACAGATCGGCTATTTTTCAGAGGTGAATCTCAACATATAGATATCATCTTGCAAGATTTTGCTACAAGTTGGTATACCAAGTTTAAAAACGATGAAGCTATAAATCTTCGCAATGGTAACGGAATATATTTGATAAGTTACTCATTGATTCTACTTAACACAGATTTGCACACATCTGATGGATCCAGGAAACATATATCCAAGACAGATTATATTAAAAATACCTTGAGTGCTTTAGAGTCGAACAATGTGGCGTATACGAATGAACGCAAAATTGAAGGCGAGTTGAGCCATTACTATGATCAACTATTAAATAATGACTTGAAACTTTTCAACACTGGCCGCTCTCGAAAACCAACAGAGAATGATAGTTCATCAGTCTATTCATCAAGTTCGTCATCATTGGCGCCTTCTTTGAATCCAACAACGGCAAGATCATTTGGGTTTGCAGCACTGTTACTACATGAGCGTTCATTGAAAAAACAACCATCGAAGGAGAGTATTGGATCAGCTACAACGTCAATGCACTCGTTGCCTTACACAATGAAGTCGTCGTTGTCATCTTCTCATTTGTCAAATTTGAATGAAATGGATGACGAACTTGATGAGGAGTCATTACACAAACTTGTACTAGAAGAGCATGGAGATCTAGAGTTAGAATTGAATGGTCCTCCTTGGATCAAAGAAGGGTTATTGAATGTGATATTGGTCGACAATGAACCAGAAACACCTATAAAACAGAGCAGATTTGGTTTCAAGAAACCAAAATCAACTGATCCTTTGTCCAAATGGAAAAATGGGTTCGTGGTGGTGTCACAGGGTGAGCTTCGAGTATTTTCATTTGATGGTAATCATAGTAGCTCCCATCTGGGTCCACAGAAACTGAAGTCAAGAAATTCAAAATCGGGCTCAGGTAACTTCAAGAGCAATGACAATGTGACACAACAAAGCATATTTAAACACAAAGGCACTTCCAATGAACCAGTAGGTGCAGGAAACTGGTATGATAGCGCTTTCTGTCTTGGAGAGTTCTCATTATGTCAATCTTATGCATCAAAACCTACAGAACTGACACACATGTCATTGAGACTGGCCAAATCAGAACCTAGCAAAATCATGGGTCACAGTTACTGGTCATTGACGCTACCACTACCCAATCTGAATAGTAAAAAACATCCAAAATTAGTTTTCCAATGTGGATCTGAGGAAATTTCTAAAGAATTTATAGATACATGTAATTTTTGGGCTGCTAGGACAAGTAATGTCCCCAATGAGAATACAACGGTGTCTTCATACGAATACGGTTGGTCCAAGAACATGATGAGGATGATAGAGGCTGTTGTATCGAACGATAAAGATGCAGAGCTGATCAAGGAGTTGAGGTCAACTAAGATCACTAACTGGACCCCTTTGCTCAGTAGTAGTATACCATCAAGTTTGACCATGACATTACAACTTCAGCAGCTTCAAGCTTATTATAATTCATTGAAGCAGCAGTTGACTGAGTTCCTGTTGCTAAAGCCCAAATTGGATTTATTGACAAAGTTCATGAGAGGAAATATAATATTAACACAGCCGACGAGTTCATCAAGTTCGTTTTCATTCAGGAAACGACAGGAATGGAGCTCGTCAAACAACACGGAATCTTTCATAAATGTAAGACTGATACTCAACAATTACAATAAGAGATTCAACTATTTGAGTAGGGAGAGCTTGAAATATAAGAGATATTTAAACAGTCTTAGCAGTGCTATAAAATTGAGAAATGAAAAAGTCAAGGAGGATGAGGAGAAAAATGATGACAACAGCAATAAGGATACTAATGGGGGGTTATACGGAGACGAAGATTTTGGTGCTAATGAGAAAATAATTATGGTTGGCGAATGATAACTAGAAAAGTATAGACCGTAGCTTTTTTTTACAATCTTAATAAAATGGAAACACAATGAGAATGACTATCGTTAAATTGGTTGTGTGTAAATGATATGTTTAATTGTCACAATGAAATGGTGGATTTAGTCATGATTGGTTCAGTTATATTACTTCACCTTAGGAATACGTTCTTTATTTCTATGTATAGTATAAAGTGAAGGGACATCCCCAATGTATGCCATACTTTCACAAAATTACTTCTTTTGGAAGTCAAAGTTGATGCTTGGATTTTTTTTTTCTTTTCTGTCTTTTGATGGCGACTTTTATGAAAAGGCTTTGAGAGCCAGTGAGCGACTATCAAACAATCGCTTGTTAGGTTATCCTTGAAGAATTATACACACATAAATATATATATCAATGTCAGACCCAAGTTCTGTTAATGGTATGTCTCGACTATGTGTGGTGCTACTCAATTGTGTAGCTGCGACTTGTACAATGTGCATGATACGCTGCTTCTCATTTTCAAAATTGCCACTTGCAGGAGCTGAAACCTGAAAATTGAAAGTGTCTCCATCATTTACTAACGCAAATTTTACATAAACAGGTGGTTCTGCCGTTGCCATGGTCGGTAAAGACTGTGTAGCCATAGCTTGTGATATGAGATTAGGATCTCAATCGTTGGGTGTCGCTAATAATTTTGAAAAGATTTTTCAATATGGACATACATTTCTTGGTTTGACTGGATTGGCCACAGATGTGACAACATTGTCGGAAGTGTTCAGAATGAAGACAAATTTATATAAGCTCAGAGAAGAGAGATTAATAGAGCCTGAGACATTGGCAAATTTGGTTTCTTCAACGTTGTACGAGAAGAGATTTGGACCTTATTTTATTGGTCCTATGGTGGCTGGTATAAATTCCAAAACTTCAAAACCATTTGTTTGTGGTTTTGATTTGATTGGATGTATTGATTATGCCAAGGATTTCATAGTAAGCGGTACTGCAACAGATCAATTATACGGTATGTGTGAGTCATTATATGAACCAAATTTAGGACCGGATGATTTGTTTGAAACTATAAGTCAGGCCTTGTTGAATGCTGCTGATAGAGATGCTTTGAGTGGTTGGGGGGCTGTTGTATATGTGATCACAAAGGATAAAGTTGTCAAAAGATACTTGAAATCACGTCAAGATTAATTTTATATTTGTACGTATTACATTGAACTTTTAAACTCCATATATCGATTTGCTACAATTGAGAAATGGTTGGGTTTCACACAGAAGTCATCCCATTCAAGGAAAAGATAACATTATATACAAGTGATTTATTGAGATCCTCCTCTCTTCAACTCAAGCTCTCTCTCTACAACTTTTTTCAACTTCAAATTCTCACCATACTCTTCTTCTCTCAATTTTTTCATCTTCTCTTCAAACTTCAGTCTCTTGGCCTTAGTCTCCAATATTTTATCACGAGCAGCCTGCAATCTCACTTCATGAAGACAGTCACCTAAGTCTTGCTTAGGTTTATTACATGCACCAAATAGCTTAGCAAGATGCTCATTTCTATGACATTCCTCCAAGGCATCTATCAATTTCTCACAAGCTGAAATGTTATCTTAGTATGAAAGTTGGCCGGAGAATGATTGAGAGATATCTACCAGTCGTCTCAAGTAATATAACTTACGAGAAAACCTATCGGGATCAAGTTGTGGATGCATGATGTGCTCTATTTATATGGTTAATCTTTATCCACTATCTATCTACCTTGCTTGTTAAAATACCCAGGTATTTTTTTCCTCACTTGGTTTGAGGAAAGGTCGTGCGTGAGACCTGTTCATTTATGATAAAAAGACTTAATTGTGTACCTGAAGTTTTACTTTAAGATGTTCTATGACGCTTTAGAGGCGGGAATTGAATTCTGGTAAAGTGCTGTGCGTTGCTATAATGACCGCACAGTAGGATTTGAAAGTGGAATTTGGCACTTATCAACCTGACAGGGCAACTTAAATAAAGAAACAAAATATGAATGATACTCTAAAGTGAACCATATTGTGAACTCAACAGGCCCATTATTTTCAACCTTTTATATCACTGCGATTGCCTAATGGTGACTTGGTAATTTGATAGGACTCACAACATGTTTTATCTGTCGGCGTCATTTCTTCTCCGAAATCCAATTTGCGTACAGGTCTGTTGTATTTGATCCTTGAAGCATTCGCTTCATTTTGTATTGAAATATAGCAACAACGGTGCTCTTCATAACTGAGAGGTGCCAACATGATCCCACGTCATATCTTTGTCCTCAGACTTTTTTGATTGTAGCCACCACCTATCTACATGTAGTAGTAGTTTACTCAAGAATAAAAAAATTGTTTTTTTCTCAATTTATCGAATGCCATCGATATAAGACTACTTGCTTTGGCATTTCTGTAATTAACCAACACACTATCATCAATTCATTTCATCCACAAAGCGTATTGATCAAAATGTCAGCCCCAAAAAATTCTACAGAAGCTGAGGAGTTTTTGGACTTTTTAAACTCCTTGCCTGATGATGATAAGAAAAAAGCCGCTGCTGCAAACAACAATGGTAAGACAGACGAAGAAATATTGGAGTTCTTAGACGAATTGGAGGCAAACAATAAGGACAAAGCGGGGCCAAAATCCGAATTGACTGAATCCAATGAGAAATCAGATACCACCAATTCCCCACAGACAGAAATACCTCTCTCGCCAGAGCCCCTGATGAGATTCCAGGAGCAGCTGCTCCCTACAGAGACTGAACAGGAGAAACAACTGGGCGCCACAGATCCTATTTCTTCACTTTCATCGTGGTGGTCGAGTGAAGGATCCTCTAAAGTCACATCGATGTGGGGATCGGCGCAACTGAAGGCTGAGGAAGCTTTGAAATTGGCCAAAGAGAGAGGATTGGATCAGGAGCATTTGCGCAAGGCGTTCAATGATATCGTTATCAAAGATCAATCGGATAATGGTAATGGTGATGAAGCCGGAGATGACGACGAGATCAAATTGCCAGATGCTTCAAGAGCAATAGAGAGCTTGAATAAAGGATTTGGGTATTTTTCGAGTACATTGGGAAGCGTTATCGATAGGTTGAATACTGATTTGGTTGAATTTTCAGCTAATGAACACGACGAGATATTGAATATCAAGTTGATACATGATTTGAAAAATTACCAATACGTCAACAATTTGATCGGTTCTAATTTCAAGAAAGTGATGAATTCTCAAGTGGAGGGCGATTTGCTTATCAAAGTTACAGACAATCATATCAGCGAGAAGAACGATGACACATATAAGAGAAACTTAAACATATTTCATGGTAAGATCAGCGATTGTGAAAAATTGATCTTGGCCAATTTGGAAGAATCAATTAAAAAAGCTGAACCAAAGGAAAGACAAACCGATATTTTCATCGGCTTACATCCAGTAACTGTCCAATCAACTATAACGGATTCAACAATAACGGATCAGATCAACATTGATTTATACAATCCAGGTAATTTCTCTTTCATAATAATCTTGAAAGATATCACTCATGATTTGACAATTATCACCAAGTCTCAACCTTTTCCTTTGAAATGGGCCAATTGGGTAGATGGTAGTACCGAAGAGGAGGAATCTGTCAAGCCTGATGAAGGTGATCAAAAAGAGGAACAAAACGATTCCGAGAAGGAGACAAAGCAGCAAGTTGAATCTACAGCTGCAAAAGTGGAAGAAGATATTGATGTCGATCCAAGTCAATGGGTCAAAGGATGGATTAAAGATGGGTTGAACCTAGGGTTCGGAGTATTGGCTCAAAGTTATGCCATCAAGAGAATGGGTTACTAATTGAATGAAATTTATATTTATATATATATATATACATACCCATACACTATTGTGTATGTTGGTAAAAGTGAATGAATGTGTTTTTTTCCTTGACCGATCAACTGTGTTTGTAGCCAGTCATAGACCTAGGATATCATTCAGCATCTTGAGTATTCTTAAACACCAGTATTATCAGATCAACTCCGTCTTTGTCCGTTGCCAACAAGCCATGGTCCCAATCTACAACCAATGGTGGATTGAACGTAGCGGGATCGTGTTCCACTCTCAACAGATACTCAGTTAAACTAGGCAATGCACCCGTGCCACCATTGCCGATATCAAATTTTGGGAACAGTTGTACAAAAGACAGTTTGTTTTGAGCATTTTTATTGATTGAGTCTCTTATCGAGCCGAATTGCTCCTTAGTTGGTACTGAGTTTGTGATATCTAATTGGTACGTCGATGGCTTCTCCGAAGACTTGGAAGATGTGAGTTTCTGGAAGAAAGATTTGGTGGTGGATTGAGACAGGGAGGGAGTGGAGTTTTTTTGGAGTAAAGACACTAAAGTAGCAGAGATTGGAGCCTTCAGCGATTGGAATACAGTAATAGTGCTGGGAATGCTTTGTAAAGTCTTGAACATTGACATTTTTTGGTGATATGTTGATGTATAATTTGTCTTCCTTACATTACTGAAAAGCTGCGTTAATGATTTCCTTTTTTATACTATAGCAAGACAAAAAATTATAAGAAAATATTAAGATCCCGTTGTTAAGCTATTCATATGTAGATATATATACATCCAAAAAGAGAATCATCACCAACCCAACGATTTATTCTCTTTCTCAAATCTCATACCCAAATACATCAGGCCTGCGATGGGTCAACAATGGCATGTCCCTCCTGATGACAGCTAATCTATCTAAATCGATATCGGCAAGACACAAATCTTCTTTACCTGCAGTGATATCACTCACCTCGCTCAAAATCGTACCCCAAGGGTCAATTATCATCGTATGTCCATAACTCACCCTAGGAGTGATTTTAGCCTCGCCATTGTCGAGATCCTCTTGTGTCTGTGTCTTGTGTGTGCCTGCCTGTGCAGACATTACGACGTAGCATTGTGAATCGATGGCACGCAGCTTACCTAAGGCTGCCCAATGCAGTTGACCGGTCTTGACGGTGAACAGGGATGGGAATGTCAAAATCTCTGCACCTTGCTTTCGTAATCTCAAGGCCAATTCAGGGAAACGTAAGTCGTAACAGATACCGAAGCCAATCTTGCCAGCGGGAGATTCAAACGGTTTCAATATCTCATTACCCGGTTGCACCGAGTCACTTTCTCTCATTATGGGACCATTCTCAATCTCAACGTTGAATAAATGAATCTTTTGATATCTCTGTTCAATCTCACCTTTATCGTTAATCCACAATTGTGTATTTTTCACTCTCTTGTCATTGGGGTCTGCTGTAGGTTCATGGATACCAACACTGACAAATAATGACTTTCCCTCTTGATTCAATTCCCTCAACTTCTGCTGTATTGATAATATGAATAGAGATTCTTTTACCGGTTGCACTATTTGCATCGAATGCTTTGCATTTTTCGCAATGTAATCGGCCGCCTCTGGTAAGAACAAGATTTTGGCATTAAGTGCCACAGCTCTACTTATCAATCTGACGGCTGACAATCCGTTCTCTGCCAATGAAGACGAAGAGCACATTTGTGCTGCAGCAATCAAAACCATTGTTTATATTTTTGGTGTTTGTATTCACGTAATTGATCTGTAGTGAACGTATACCTCCAATATATTCATGATCGTTATCGTTCTCTCAGCACAGACTCCTCTCTCTTTATCAACACTCTCCTCTGTGATTGTTGCTTATCGACACGGGTCATATAACGATAAAAATGACAGCGAGAATGGCCACGGCTCTTCGTAGAGTCAGGTATCCGACAGCCCTAGATGGGGCCCGCAGAAAAACCAATTCTGTGATCTGAGCACACGACTTTATTTAAAGCTCCTCCCTTCTTTTCCCATCAGTTACCCCGCAAGATGTAGAAAACTCATTCATCCATAGGGCAAAAGATACACGGAGACATCATGGAAGCTTATCTACTCAACGCCAAGGCTAGTGGGCCCTGTTCTTTACGTATAACGGGGTAAACAACAGAGGGGCTGAACTCCCTACCAATCTTTGTTGGCTGCAGTTACGGTATCAACATTACGTATTCTGAGGATGTCGGTAGGATCGGTAGCGAGTCGCGAAAGCGTTGTATTTGTTGTGGAAAAAAAAGGTGGAGCATCATGGTGATAAACAACTGGGGAAAACATTATCTCACACACTACTGGCTCACAGTGCAAATCAAAAAACCAAATAGATAGCCACTCTATGTCGCTCCGCCCCATCCTTTTTCTCCACTGCCGTACACGTATTTAGTAAGTGTATTGGTTTTTTTTCATTTCAAAGAAGTAACAATAACACGTCTTCGGCATAACTTTCTTTGGCAAAACTTTCTGATAGACAAACCCAAATTCAGTGCCGGGTATGCGACGACTTCTACACGATAGTCAAGTATTCAAACAGCAGCCGTTGAGGAGGATGCAGGGTAGGTGAAATAATAGATGTAATTTGTAAAAACAGATGCTAGAGTATCGTGAAACTGGAGATTTATCTGTACAAAGCGTATATCGATAGTGGGGGAGGAGAGGGGGCTTTACACATCCCCACTCCGCCCTACCCCCATAAATAAGCTTTTCCTTCAATCTCTTCTCGTCGACTTCCGAAAAAGGTAAAAGTGAAAGGCTATTTCATTTGCTACAATTACAATGAAAAAAAAATTTGCTTACTTATTGTTGTTTTTGTTGAAAATGGTCATGCTGCTTTTTTGACTTTAAATACCTTTGAGTCAGCATTTAAAACATTATTTTTACTGAAAACCTCTCTCTCTCAACCCTTGATTACAAACAATTGGCAAATCAAACTAAAGAAAGCTGGCGAGTTTGCTTCACTAATAGCTCAAATTTTATCGTTGTTGTTATTATTCTTGCCATAAATAAATTGCAATGAGTAGTATATTGTCCTTCGAAGACGATGTCGACAGCAGAAGATCGGATACAACCTCTATACTGGAAGCTGCCAGAATTGTCCACAAAGTAGAGTCGACTGCTCTTACGAAGCCAACATTCGACAACAAGAGTATAAGGAACTATTTCAAAACGAGATTCACCGAGTTGATCCCGGAGAAGGAGAATGTGATGGCAAATAAGCATCTTTTGAACCCCTTCCCTGCTTTGAAATTGATCAATGGAAGACAATGGTTGTTGATGCTTTCAGGTTTTGCAGCCTGGACTTGGGATGCATTTGATTACTTCAGTGTTTCGTTAAATGTCTCCACGTTGGCTGACGACTTTGACGTCACTGTTAAAGACATCACCTGGGGAATAACGGTGGTTTTGATGTTACGTACCGTGGGCGCTTTGATATTCGGTTATTTAGGTGACAAATATGGACGTAAATGGCCCTTGGTTATCAATTTGCTGTTGATGTGCCTGTTGGAGATTGGTTCTGGTTTCATGAGCACTTATCAACAATTCTTGGGTGTCAGAGCTTGTTTCGGTATCATCATGGGTGGTATTTTCGGTAATGCAGCACTGACAGTGCTCGACGATTGTCCCCCAGAATGTGTTGGTTTCATCTCTGGCTGCTTTCAGCAAGGTTATGCATTTGGATACTTATTGCTGGTTGTCTTCAAGAGACTGATCGCTGATAATACTCCTAAGCAATGGAGAGCCGTATTTTGGTTTGCTTCAGGCGTTTGTTTTTTAATCGCTGTTGGTAGAGCACTCTTACCAGAGACCAAAGCATTTCAAGCTAAAAAAGAATTGCTGAAATACAACAAAGAAATGGGTATCGTTGTGCCAACTTTTAAAGAAAAAGCCAAAATTGCTTTCAGCGTGTACTGGCTTTATATGATTTACATGGTTTTGCTTATGTCTGGATTCAACTTCATGTCTCATGGCTCACAAGATTTATTTCCAACCTTGTTGACAAAGCAATTAGAATTTAGCGAGGACAGATCTACTGTCACTAACTGCGTGGCTAATCTCGGTGCCATTGCAGGAGGTGTTGTTGTAGGTCATATATCCAACTTCTCGGGTAGAAGATTGGCTATTATCGTTGGTTGCATATTAGGTGGTGCGTTAATTTATCCATGGGCTTTTGTCCACAACAATGGTATTAATGCTGGTGTTTTCTTTTTACAATTCATGGTACAAGGAACTTGGGGAACTGTTCCAGTTCATTTGGCTGAATTATCTCCACCAGAGTTCAGAGCTATCATATCCGGTGTTGCTTATCAATTGGGTAACTTGGCCTCTTCAGCTTCGTCAACTATTGAAACCATTATTGGAGAGCATTACCCATTGACCAATAAGCAAGGGGAACTGATTTTTGATTATGGTAAAGTGATGGCTATTTTCATCGGATGTGTTTTCGCATATGTGCTTTTGATCACCTTGTTCGGTCCTGAAAATAGTGCTATAAGTAGAAGAAATCATGCCATCCACGAAGAGCACGAATTGGAGCCAATTAAAATTGATGATTCAGGAGACAAGACTCCAAGTGAACTGAGCTCCACAAGAGGAAAGGCTGGTACTCAGCACTATGAGGCTTAGTCATTGAAATGACCCTTTTATTGCTACTAGCTTCCTAAATCACTATTATTTAATGACCCTCTTTATTAGTTTATTTATTTTATCACCACTTATACTATATTCACCCCATCTATAAATCGAGCTGACAGTTTGTGTAGTCTTGTCGATCAAGAAACTATACTCTACTACGGACCTGTAGTTTGATCAACTTTACCATGCATTTAGCTTTCTCTGATCCACGTTTTTCCTTGATGTGTTTGATTTGAATCGCCTGATGATCTTTCTTCACTGCCAGATACGCTTTTTTCAACTCATCTTCATGTGATTTCAAATTTTGAAAATCATTCATGAAAAGTGATTTGTTCTCCTGATGAAGTCTTAACATCTTTTCAACGAATGGTTGAGCTTCCCTCTCTAGTCTGAAACCCTTACAAGATTCTTTGTACAAAATCGACAACAACTGGAAGTTTTGATATATTTGGAGCAACTTCCATGCTAACTCACAGTTTGTAAAGGCTAGATGATATCTAAACCGGAAGTCCTCAAAAACACTGTTCTTGTAATAGCTTAGTTGGAAATTGGTTGTGTTTCCTAACAACAGGTCCTGATTGTATTTATGTTCGAGCGAAAGTCTCTCATCCAACAACTTCTGAAATCCCTTTGAGGCTTTCTCAAAACGAGATTTAACAGCTGGAAAATGAATTATAAAATCCTCATCGAGATGTCTTACATAACGCGATCTTTCGGATTCGTTGAGGAAAGTGTCAAACGACCTGAACTTCGTCAAAGCATCCAAGCCAATGGAAACCATTTCGAATTCAAAAACTATCAGCAAATTGATCGTTCAGCAACCTGTCAGCACTAATCTTCTTCCTTGAAAATCATGAGTATCCTAGAAAAATTCATCATATATCAAATCATAGAAACATTGTAACTAAATAGCAGACCATAAAAAAATGCTTATATATATACACCAAAAGCACTAAATTACAGACCATTAATTTTGAAGTTGTATTAATTCCATTTTTTACGGAGTCACATTTTTAAACACGCGATGGGGTAGTTAATCCATCTTCACCATCTGACAAACTTTCCAATTCAAACTCATTATGTACGGCTCTGTACTCTCCAATCTCATCAATGCCAAATTCAGTAGCACCAACCAATCTGAGATACAACTCGATCAACAATAAAAACCAAAGAAAGATCAAGGAAGCAGCACTTGTTAACACCAAGATGTAAGCAGAGTGATCAGACCCCAATCTGGCCACCAAGAGTAATTGCTCTTCGGTGGCTCCCATGAACAACACACCTGACTCGATTAAAGAGAAGGCTGGCAAATATTGAAAGGATATGATCTTGCCCAGATATTCTCTCTTATCTTTCAAAAGAAAAGCAATTTCTATAATTCTTGTGACACCACCGCCCATCAACAGTATACCAAACAATGCATGGACCTTGGTGGAGATCAGCATGTGTTGTGAATGTTGGGACATCGAGTAACCAGTAAATATCAAGACTAATGATGGAATGAATGTTCTTCTACCACCACGACTTAAGTATATTCCCAAGAGTCCCATAGACCACCAGATGATACCCATTGCGGTGTGTTGATAGTCTCCCATCGACCACCCTTCACGGCCCCATCTATGCTCAGTCCAGGTATTAACAAATCCCCACAGGGTGATGATGAGTGAGTCAAACATATCTGGGCTCATGCTTGTACTTGTACCTTGCCTTATCCATGGAACCACTAATATGACTGAGTAATAGAGCCCATAAAAGATAAATGAAGAACCCATGATACCGTGGGCCAAACATTGACCAGTATGTTTACCATAACAAAATCCAAACATGGCCACCGGTGCCATACATACTTTGACCCAACCTGCTAGTACCAACATTACTGATAATACTCTATGGGCAATATGTAATACTCTGGATCCTATAATGGCGATCCATTTGGACTTGAATTGTTCATCCAAGAGTATATCTTTGCTGGTGTTGGTCAAACTACCAACTAATACTACGAAAACAGAGAAAAAAGCCACAAACCAGGCGGTACCTCTTGAAGTCCTGTTTTCATGATCATTCATATCTGGAAAACGTAATGTAATAGCTTCAATAGTGGCATATATAGCTGAAATCCCTTGTAAAAAAGTCGACAAGCCATGTCTATTTGCAAAGGACAAAACTGCCGACACTGATGGGATCAAAAACAAAAATAGTAGCGACATGAGCCAATGAAATGTCTTGGAGCCAGCGTGAATGCCTTCCATATTGACTGGATCATATTTCTCAGAGTCCATATCCATATCCGAAACTACAGTGGATGCCAATAAAGCCATTACCATTCCAAACTGGATCAATACGGAATTGTACCTAACCATCGTTCAGTTTCAAATTTCAAAACGGCAGATTTCAAAATTGACTCAGTACACGGAAACAGTATATAAAATTGAGCTGGATCAACGAGTTTCTCGATTTGAATGCTATTGTAGATGATGAAGCTATGTATATTTATAATATCGGCATCATCTGATTTTTCAGGTGCACCGATATAGTTTCCCACATTGATTAACGAAAAAAATCAAAAAAAGATAATTGAGGGCGGCCTGTTAGCAAATGGCATATTTTTGGGGTAATTCGTTAAAGAGTTGAAGTTGATATCAAAGATATTCACATTTGAAACAGATGAGGTTTAAATATCTTTGAGTTTTACTGGAAGGCCATTTGGTCTTCTTCTCGAGTAATAAATTGCAGGGAAATGCTACGGGTTTTTGAATAATAAACTACTATAAATTTATATTTTGACATAAAAGAACACATCAATCAAGGTGGTCTCCCAATGTAGGTGGCAGCAGTTAAAGTCTGAACTGATGGAATAATCGAAAAGCAAAGTAGGATACCAGGTGAATTGATTATACAAGGGGCCAACTCTAGGAGCTCTGAAATGAACATCACAGCTCAAGAAGAAGAATACAGAGGAGTAGAATGTGAAGATTTTGGAAATATGTGGCCATATAATTGGAATACCAACAAACACATATTATTTTAACCTTTGATGTTGTTATTGATTGTCAAATCAATCATCCCGTTGAAGTAATTCCTGAAATCCCCAGATTTTTTCTGTGTTTGTGACACAAAAGCCAAAGCAAAAAATTAAAAAAGATATTTTTGAAAGGATCAATTTAAAATCCTTTCTTGTAACCACTTATATATCATTCATCAAAAAACCATATTGACTATCATGCTACAAATACAGTGATCGATAGCATCTTAAGGGAAGTACCACATTATTACAGTCATCAACCTATTTCTTCTCTTGGAATCAATTCTAACCACTTTACATTTTGTTTCTCAAACAAGCGCCATTTCCAACAAAATCTTTTACCGCCCAACCACAACTTTACTGCAATTATTCCAATCGTAAGAGATGCTCAGGTGTTCCTACCATATTGAAAGAGATCTGATAAGCTCAAATCATTACCAAAATGGCAGACATCCCCTAAATTTGGAATGAACTCTTCTTTACAATGGCGGTAACCCCTATTATGAGGAACACTTTGATTTCGAAAAAGACATATCAAAGGCATAGTTATGAAAATCACCATGGCGATATTCGATATAGATCATCATTGGAGGAAGTCCCTGAGACTTTTGAAGAGAAACAAAATTTGAAATATACTAACCCTTACTCACAATAATCGATTCAAGCTTTTACATTACTAACACCAATCAATTCTAGCTTCCACACAGAACTCTGAGAACTCATGTGAATATTTTGTCAAAATTTTACTGACCCTTACTAACTTTACCACATTACACATCAGAGATTACACTATGGGGGCATTGACACTTGTGATTTTGATTCTCATATGTTAGCTTATTAGGATTGCTCACAAATACCACCCGATATAAATATTTGGGTAACAGAAAATGGACGATAAAATTTGGGCACAATTCTCATGGGTAGATCAGAAGCCATCCAAACAATACAGCCAAATTGACGGCAACTGCTATTTTCGAAGTGACTATTAAGAGACAATCAAAAAGAAGCATTACATTGTTTAGGGCTGGAAGTTTCAAAGAA
This sequence comes from Nakazawaea populi, assembly GCA_030557235.1. Taxonomy (NCBI): domain Eukaryota; kingdom Fungi; phylum Ascomycota; class Pichiomycetes; order Alaninales; family Pachysolenaceae; genus Nakazawaea; species Nakazawaea populi. The sequence continues at coordinate 104,280 of JAKTVN010000021.1, forward strand.
GCAACTCATCATGAAATTGGAAGTGGGGAGCAGTCTGGGATATACTGGAAGATGATTACCTTCAATACCCATCATGCTTAAACGAGAGAATACAAGCAGTACCGTTAAAGGTACGCTAGTTGGGGTAGACCAGAATAATTCCCTGGATTATGCTTAAGGAGGCTTAACTCCAAACTAGTATGCTTCCAGGAATTTGACAGATATATCCGAAGCATACTCACCAGAAATGGCGAATCCGAAATCAAGCGCCTGGAGTTTACTGAAGGAGCCTCAACTCCGATGTAGTATGCTTCAGGGTATTGAGCAAGTGGATCTGAGGCGGACCGGCTAGAAGTGCTAACTGGTATAGCCCTAAAATTACTCCCTGGGGTATGCTGAAAAGGCTCAGCTCAAATATAGTGATTCTAGGTATTATGCAAGCAGACCTAAGGGGGATTCGTCAGAAGTACGTAAAAATGGTGTACACAGAAAACGAAGTCTTGAATATAGAATATAGCTCAGACAAAGACCGACGCCAAGCATATTGTGTATTTTGTTGAAGGTGCGAGAAAATTGTAGTTTCCAATAGTTGTGAGCTCAAAAACGTACCTAATCCAAACTAGAAATGTGTGTCTATGAGTATGATGGTAAAGAGAGCTCTCCTACTATTCTATTCGTGAATGCAAACTTTTAGTAGGAACTAGATGCGCTTCTCTGTTTATCTGATTGGTGATTCATTATTCTCTTCTCCTTCCACATTTTGCATTTTATTCAATGCTCTATTGAAAAGATGTTCAAGGTGTATTATTTTAAACCGGAAAAACAAAAAGATCTTAGATCCAACTATATACAATCTTATATCTAAGGGGCTATCTATGCTCACGATATTATATGAGTAATTGAGCAGCTTCTCGGCTTCCATAATTTTACTACTTTGGAAACTCATCGAGGTGCTCAACTTCAATACTAACCTTCGATGAAGAGTGGATGCCCATTGCTTATTATCAAAGCTATGATCAGTTGTAGTTAGCAATGACTATTATTGAAACACCTGCCCTTTTTGAATTTTGAGGTTTAGGGGAGGCAAGGCTTTTCGGTAGAGTGTCCTATTGAAAATTGCGTTGGCCAATTTAGACTTGTATGACATGACGGCGAAAGACAGACTTAACGCAAAGAAAAGCATACTCCAAGTCGCCACTTTGAAATCACGACAACTAGACGTTAAACAACTCTCTTTTCATTCCAACACACTATCTATCTATTTATCTATCTATGAAGCGTTACTCGACGACGGTACTTTGAAAATCACATTCTCATCATCATCTTCATCATTTTCATCATGATCCTCATCGAATGACCTGAATAAGTTTTGAGTCTCTTCTTCATCTTGATTTCGGAAAATTACCTCGTTACGCAGCGTAGTCAGGGAATGGTCATTACTATCCTTTTTCTCATCATTTAACCCAGAATCCTTGCTACCAGCGTCACCCTGAGTGTCCGCTGAATCACCGCTGACGGCATGAGCGTCGCTAAATGGGTTTTCCAGTGTAGGCTCCCTCGTAATATCTGAATTGGTTGCTCTTGTTGTTGATGGGGTCACATCATCCGTACCGTCGGAATATTCGAATGATCTGGTATCGAATGGGTCACTGATGAACCTATTATCTCTATCGTAGAAGCTTGCATCATCGGCCGTGGTGGTATCGTCTTCTGTATCAGCATCATCTTCTGGTTCAATTATATCGAATTCGTACTCATCTCTTCTTCTGCGGCGCTTGTTTTTGTTCGACACACTCTTCATTATGGCAACAACAAGGATGAATCCAACAATAAGCAAGAACAGAAAGTATTCCTGGTAATGTTTGAAAGTTGATGACTGATTAGCACCATCTTCGTCTTTGTAATCATTGTTCGAATCCTCATTGGCGCCCTTTTGTGGAATAGTACTCAGAGAAGCTGACTCAGAAGCTGAAGAAGTTGTTGGTGTTGTTGATGCGACCACCGCCAATGACTTGCTCGATGTTATTGTTGTTATTGGGGTGTTTACTCCAATGGAAACGGTCTTGGATGCAACTTTCGAAATCTCAGACGATGAAGGGGAATCATTTTCATGCCCTGGAAGTGGGAATCGCTTAGCCTTCTTTGGATCTATTGAAGAACCAAATATTTTCAACTGCCAATCAATTAGTTTGAATTCCACTACGTCTTTCCCGTACATTGTTAAAATCCAAGGACCAACTCCAGACTCTCCCCAGTGGGCAACAGACATGAATGTCCAATCATGGAACCCATCTTGAGCTTTATCAAGCTGTCTGAATGGGGCCAAGTAAGATCTCGTGCCTGTTGGAGATGTCAATTCAAAACTAACCTTCCCTCTCTCTTGAGATTCTGCATTTACCGTCACTGTTATATGCTCAACGTTGGCGATATTTTCCTGCTTTAACAGTTCAGGTGTGACATTTACGGAGCTTAAAATTCTTTCGTTACCTCTTCCGTTCAAATTAACCCGCTTTACAGGTGGATAATACCATGCTTGTGGGTTGACGTTTTCCCAAGTCCTTGCCATCTCCACCATCTTGTAAGCGTCAATTTTTCCATACCCATATTTATGAGAATAACGTTTACCCAACGCACCTTCTTGCCATTCACCATCAAAATCATTGATCTCTACGGAACTCAACACCGACAAATACTGAATATCTCTCCAAGTCAAATCTGGATTAGCTTCAAGGACCAAAGAATATATACCAGCGGCCAATGGTGCTGCAGCAGAGGTACCACCGTGGGTATTTGTGCATTTGCCATGGAAATCGCCTGTATTTATATGTTCTCCAGATCCTGATGAGTATGTAGTCACCAAAACCGCTGAACATGCCTCTGAGTACGGTGGATGCAAGCCCTTGTGATCTATTGCACCTACCGTTATGGAATATATGCTATTTGTATAGCCATCGAAATTACAATTATCGCCGTGGAAACCTCCGTTACCACTGGCAAACACATAAAGTGAACCTTTCCCATCTCTACCGTCCAACACCCCTTGTACCAACGCCCTCTTGACAATGATATCGGGCAGCTGCATCGACTTGCCATCATCTGGTGGACCCCATGAACAACTATAGATATCGTTCACTTCGGATGCATAGATCAACGATGCCGCCTCATCTTCTGATGTGATTTGTCCACTCAAGATCCTGATACCGGCTACTTTGGCGTTATAAGCGACACCTACACCACAGAAATCGTTCCCCTTCTCAGCAGCAATCTCCGAGGCACACCTGGTGCCGTGGTAATCGTCGTTTAACCTTGGTGTTGGTAGATTAGTGTTATCGTTGAAATCCCATGAACCTTCTTTCGAAAAAGCTCTTTGCAAGTCTTGACTCTCATAATCGAGTCCATCATCGACTATAGCGACGGTGACACCTTGGCCAGTGGTGCCATTATACCAAACACCAGATACGTTCACGTCGTGGCCCGGGTAGGCGGCATTGATCAAATGCCATTGTGTTGGGAAAAGTGGATCATCTATACCTAGTCTCTTTGTAGCTTCCGTCAAAGGTTCATATGCAGAGTCACTTGGGATTGACAACTCAGCGACTGGTGCTCTCTTATGTAACACCTTTGGTGGTAGAAGATGTAAAGCGTGTAGTCCCGAATCAATAAGGTTATAGTACAACTGATCGCGTTTCATCAACTTGTCATTATTACTGTTCACGTTACCCAATTGTGACGCATACTGATGTTCCTTGTCGATGGAAAAAACATAGTGGTTAGCGATTCCTCTAGCCTCATGTTCGTAGTGAAGATAGGGGAAATTCTTCGCAAATTCTTCAACGTTTACATCGGCCTTCAACTCGAGTGCAAAATACTTCTTGTTGTCAAAATCTCTTTCGGGTACTTTGAAAGATGAGGATATGACAAGAGTTTGTAGTAGTAATAATAATACTCTGAGGTTCATTTTGAAAGCTGTAGGGTCTGGGAGTATCTATTCGGTGGATGTGTTGTTATGTTCAGGACAAACCTGGGTTAAAATGAACCGCTCTGTCTAGATGTGACAACAGAGATTAAAAAACAGTGGTAATGGGTGTGAATATAAACCATGCAACTACTGTTTTCCTTTTTTTTTTTTGTCTCTTTTTTTTGTTTTCTTTCTCGTGTGTGTGTACGGGTGTGGGCCCAACTCTATTTTTAGATGATTACGAAACAGAAGAGGCCGCATCTATGACAGACAAGCAGTCAGAGGATAATGGAAGCTAAAATTAAAAAATTGCTTGGTCAGTTTGAGACATAAATTAGAATAGTCGTATATATTTATAGGAGTTGGAAAGTCATAGGTAATATAGCAGCAGTTTGAATAGCTTGTTACCACCCACCTGTAGTGTAGTGTAATCAAACAGAAAAGAAACCCCAATAAAGAACAACAAAATTAACAAAACAAACAAACATGAAAAGCGTCAATTCGAGATAGAATCAAGATTCTAGTTCGAACATAAGCTAGGATAATATATAAAAACCCCTAAAAAAACAAAAATATAAAACCGGAGAGCAATGGTATAAAGCTGTTGATAAAAAAGCATAAATAGAGTAAAAATCATGTTGTGTGAAAGAGTGTATCTCGATAGAGGAGAAATGGCACTTGCACTCTACCTTCTAAAAGGAGTGAGAAATGAAAAAGAAAAGATAAGACAAGGTGGTGTCATTTTTCACTAGAGTATTCATCTGTGTGTTCGATATCACTTCCTGTCTTCACCATCAGCTCTTTGAATTCGGGATTCGATTGCGCTATTGTAATTATCAATTCGTCTGGTTCTTCGTTCAACAAGGCCGAATTAAAAGGTTGTATTCCCAATCTCAGGCATTCTGCATCGGTAAAAGTTTTGCAATAGTCATAATCATCGAGCTCGCCTGCATCTTGCATAGGCCATATGCGGGAGAAGATGTAGTAAAGCGAGAAACTGATGGCGAATCCAAATATGGAACTCCCATCGTAGAAATGCATCCAACCGGACAGCATTTGAATGGATGGGTTTGCTGAGGAGGCCAAGCCTGGTACACCCCATACGAACCCTAATACCCATGCAACTATGGCTCTTGGGTTGAATTGTTTGTTATAGTAATAACAACCAGTAGGATCATTGGAGTACAAGTCTTTTAACTTCAACTTGCGATGTCTAACAAGCCAGTAATCGCAGATCATGATAGCGATCAATGGGGACATAAACACTGAGAAGGAAGACATAACAGTGACAAAAGTTGAAGCAGTGTTGTAAATCAACCAAGGTTGTATCACCCATGACAACAATAACGTTAAAAAGGCACCTCTTCGAATGTTGATAAATCTTGGGAACAAACCGGAAAAATCCATACCACCCGCAAAGGCATTACCCATAACGTTGTAAATGATTTGAGAATATGTGAATGCCAGACCGGCAAAGAAAGCGCCGGCTCTAGACTTTGCTGAATAATTTTCTTGCATCCATAACATTATGATATCGTTGGGCATCCAATATTGGGTGTTATAAACACCCATCAACGCTGATGCAGTGATGATCCCCATCAATGGGATGATCAAATCTGAGATGTTTAAGCAAATCAATGTGCTCCAGATCTGTGAGTTTCTCTTTTGAGAAAATCTTGTATAATCGTTTTGATTGGCGATACCTGCAGTTAATGAACCATAAAACGAGCTGATACCGTACATCCAAGCCCAACCAGTGGCAGAGGATGATAATTCAATCTTGGTATGCATCAAGGGTCCATTACCTCCAGCAAAAGTGACAGCCCAACTAACGATACCTAAGGAGACAAAAAAAGTGACAAAGGAACAAATGATCAAATGCTTTCCCAAATTCTCTGGTTTTACCATGATCAATGTGGAACAAATGATCAAGTACAAGACAAAACCAAGTAATTGTTGAGATGTCATGTTGACCGAATCTGGGAAAGTGTTGGGTAGATAGAGATAGTGATGACTCAATGAGGACAAGACACAATTCAAACAAAGACCACCAACCCATGCAGTACTGGCAAACCATACAATACTCAAGATGATTCTAATGATTATTGGTATCATGGCCCCGAATCGATTCCCAAAGATGACCCTTTGTGTCATGGAATAACCAATATGGAAATCTGCACCACTTTGACCATTTATCACAGCAACGATGGATATCAAGAGGTTAGCAATGACAATAATACCCATGGTATGACCAACGTTCAAACCTAGGGACAACAAACTAGATGCTGCTGTCCAAGATGATAGACATAGACCATTCATGGACCAATAACCGGCATAACCTCTCCAAGTCCAAAGCCTTCTCGATGGAGGCATTGGGATCAAATCCTTATTGGATAATGTGTCGGATTCATTTAAAATGACGAAATTCTTAATCAGTGTCAGTAAGCCCATATTGCTTTGCTGCTTCTAATCTCTCTTCAAGATCCAGAGGACACGGGGTAAGTGAATTGTTTTAAATTCAAAGCTTATTTTCAACTTTTCGTCTTCCTCGAAGATGAAACACGGCACAACACACCACAATTATAGCAAACTAAATTGTATCTTTTTTGCTCTCTCCACTTCAAAAGAAAAAAAAAAATTTTTAAAATTAGAAAAAAATACAACAAACAACCGACAATCTGTTTGTTGTCCACGTTCGGCGGTTAAGTTAATCTATTTCTATTTTTCACTATACATATTCATATATATATATATATTGTCTATTGTATATATATTTTACAATTTATATATATGTAATTATTGATATAAGATTTAGATGTAAAAAAATAGTCGAAATAGTGTGAACTGTATACACCTCTTACTAACTGCTACGCCGTGTGTCATGCAACTTATTTTTTCTTTTTCTTTTCTTGATAACAAAATAAAAAGTGAGAGAGAGAGAAAGAAAGCTTAGCAATTCATGATGATGATTTCCAGAGATAAATTTAATCTCTTGAGTATCATTGTCTTCTCAAATAAAAAAATCTAAACACCATAATATATAAAAACAAATGTAAAATGATCTCTCTCACTATAAAAATGTGATGATAAAAATTTGCTACTTGGTGTCATCTTTTTGAGGCTACATTATTAAAAGATTACACAACGGAAAATCGCCAAAAAAGCAAAAATTGTGGTGTGTAAAATTTACGCATGTAACAACCAAATTGCACATTGTTAGCTCTTTTCTCTACCAGCTAAAGGGTCGTCGCGAGTAATATATTACCCATTTGAGTAAACTTCTTCTTGACATGGTCATTCTAAGGTTGATCACTCCAAGAGACTTCGTTATTACTGCTCTAAGTGGTTGATATTCCAAGCACGACAAAAAAAACATTGCAACACAAAGTGCGCTTAGTCCATTACACATATTTGACGTTTTTTCGCTTATTTTTCTCACAGTGCTTATCAATTAATCTCCTTTTCATAAAGGTAATTGTTAATCAACATGTCTAATAGAACAGCAACAAGGTTACAAACTGATTTACAAGAGGATTTGAAAAGGAAGTTGAATCATGTCAAGGCTGAAGTCAAAGATTGGAAATTGCTTCAACAAGCGATGAACATGAATTCTTTCAAAGTTGAAAAAGAAGGGTGTACATCTTTTTCGAAGACTTCACGGAAGGTGATCTATAACAAGTATAGCTCAGCTGATGAGTTCTTCGAGGACTTAACGAAAATTGCCACTAGCTCAATTTCATTTTTTGGTCGTGACACGAAGTATCACAAAATTGGCGAAGCATTGTTAGGATCAGTCCAGTCCTTAGAAGGAGATGTTACAGGAAGAATGCCGTCACATGAATTCGAGAGAGGTGATACACAACAATCTATCCCAGATCCGGGAGCTGGTGCCAGCAATCAACTGGACTCGACTGTGCAAGGGCCTGGTGAATCTAGTAATCTTGAGCAAGAGGAAGTTGTTGAAGCGATGCCACCAGGGACGAATAGAGCTGGTTGGCAAGGGGTTGAACGAGAGATTGTACTGAGAAGGGCGCAAATGATAGCCAATCGCGATTACAAGTTACGTGATAAAATTGAACTGGATAACTTAGGCTTTCCTGCTGATTGCCTCTCCATTTTTCATTTGCAGAATAATGATATGGACTCAATCGAAAACATGTCAAAAAGTGACCGATGTATTCTGACTCAAAAATATTTGTTAAAAGCTCATATGCCCATGCCGACTGATTTATCCAATTTGATGTTTTCTTCCAACACCAATCTCAAGTCTAAGGTTGAAGACGAGGGAAAAACTTTTAAGCTCGAAATTGATGACATGACTTTTAAGATTATGGCTAAAAAATTCGCAGATCTATTCAGAGGCAACATAGTGATCAAGAGGCAAAATGGTATTGATACAAAGAATTTTTTTGAGCGGTTTGTAGAAACATTTGTGAACACATATCGGGGATTTTTGGACAAGGCATATAGTGGATGTAACTCTATTGAGATGTCTCAAGAAGAAGAGTCTGCAGATTATGAGATCGATATCGCAATGCTACTCCATACAAGCTTATATCTTCCTTTGAAGGGAATTTTAAATGACCTGTAAGAATCTCAACAGCGACTGGCAGCTGGAGCATTGGAGCGGTCTTTAAATAGAAACGACTCGGGCGTGATAAAAATTATGAATCATCCTTATAAACCAATTAAGACGGTAGTTGGTTGTTTTAGAAGACAAGTGAAGCTCAAATTTTTCGGGAATGACTCAACTGCCGATTTCGTGAACGGGTACTTTAGTAAAGCTAAATGGGGGAACAATGAAGCTAAGATATGAGTAAACCCTACATCACTTGGCGAAGTAAAATACGTTAACTTCAACCTCTCTGGCGGTAGAGATGCTTAGGAGAATGAACGATAACAGAAACGTGAAAAGAACGTCAATAATGGATGAGGTCGAGAGAACCATCTCAAAGTATGTTACTCTTAGCTTACACACGGGGGTGCAAAGATTCGTCTTAACTGACTACTTCTGTTATTTGATGGTAAACTTAGAACCTTTCCAGACTACAGAGTAGAATAAGGACACCATCATTATAAATGCGACGGGGATTCAATCAGAATATTTTGTTTGCTATCACGATGATGACTATGTTCGTCTAATGGTTGCAAGCTTCTTAGCACCAACCGCAGAGTCAATCCGAGAACAAAAGCATTTTAAATCTTATTGGGGCAATTTTATGCGTGAAAATACGCCGGCAAGAGTAGCTGAGCAAGAACAGAGAGAATCCGATATACGTTCTTCACATGCTGTGGTTGCTGATGGTGGCAGTAGCTCCAATCATGTATGACCTCAAGAACGTGGAAAGTTCAAGACAAGTATCTTATACTAGAGATAGCTTGACCGGCACAGATGAGGGTACCAACTTCATTTTCATGCAAAGGTCTGACCACTCATCAGGAGATGAAGCCGACGATATTTGATTCAGAGCAATTTCGATGTTGTGGATTTTGAGTGCTGCAAATTCTCGCCTAGTTCGGCCAACATGGGTAAGGAAATCAGGTCGGTATACAAGTTATTTGGGTGTAATCCACCGAAATGAATCTATTCTTTCAATCATGATTTTTTGCATTTGTGCTATGCTTTTTAGATGGCTTTTTTTCTTGATCTAATTCCTATTGAATTGTGCCAACACTTATTTATCGATGGCTGTTAAAGAGTAGTCGGTGTAGTAGTAATTGAAAGATGATTGAGAAGTGAACGAAAAAAAGAAAACACAGTAAAGCATTATTAGAAGCTTGTATATATAGCTCCTATGTAATATGTGTAGCTTTGATCATGTGATCAGTTGAACTGACGCATTGAACGTAATGTATTCTTTTAAAACAGAAACATTTAATAACAAATATTAGAATGGGTGCCAAGTTTATGATGTACGAGACCACTGCTAAGTCTGATAAGAATAAAACAACAGATACAATTCAGTGATGTCTGATTTTTAGGGCATTTTTTTGTTCACTATACATACACATACATGCATACTACATACATACTATATACATACATATATTATGTATGTGCATCTGAACCAATGAATAGTACTTAAGCTAGCGAGATGTTAATATAATCCATGTGTCAAATAAAAGAGATGGTTGTTTGGTCATAGGTACTGAACCTTGTTTCGTTTTGTGTTATCAACTGTATAATAATAACTAATATCGAACACTTTTTTCAATACACAACAACAAACCAACCAGTACCAAACTCATCAGTAGAGTCCCATGATATCTAGATCTGATTTTATATGATTCTCTCACCAGATCGACGATTTAACTACACACAAACATATTTTTCTGTGAAATATTCATAACATTTTGTTATAGTCTAACAGTAAAACAGTCCCTACCGTCCTTCAAACCCTTGTTTGAATTTAGGTCTCTTTTTAAACATCATCATCATCATCATTTTACAACAACTTATACAGACAACTCCCTTCACGGCCGCGGGAGGAATCATCACCCGATTAGGAAGGTGATATTTTATCTATTACAAAGCGCCATTTATTCCTAAAAGGGTAGTCATCGGATCTGTGAATTTGCAAAAAAAAAAAAAAAAAAACATTATTATAAGGCAATAGAATTTAGATTGGAATGGAATGAAAATTATTACAACAATGCTTGGGGGATTTTTTGCCTTTATCTATTCTCTCTGTTGCAAATATTCATAAATTGATTGATTGATTGATGCGCTCTCCCTTTCCCTTATAATATGCGCTGATTATTTCTTTATTGATTAGCTTTATCACTTGTTTACAAATTTATTGCTTGTGTTGATTTTTTGTCTCTTACTCAAAAATATACTAAAATACATCGACTTTTAAAGTTGAAATTTTTCTTTGCCATTCATATCGATCACCAGTACGGGGGTGAGCATTGTACAGAGAGCGGATGACGATTTGCAAAAGATATCTTATAGGCATCGATGTTGGCGGGACCAACACCGATTCCGTGTTACTAGATCCAAGAAGTGCTTCTCAACCAGACCATGGGATCATTTCATGGCACAAATCGGTTACGACACCCGATGTGTCCGTTGGTATTCAGGCGGCCATTGCCAAGTTGTTTGAACATGACAAGAGTAAGATGAACCAAGTGATGGCTGTCACAATTGGCACAACCCATTTCATCAACGCTGTCATCGAACAAGATAGGGCTCGATTGGAAAAAGTTGCCGTTCTTCGTCTTTGTTCTGCATATTCTAAAGACACACCTCCTTTTTGTGAATTCCCTGAAGGGTTGGCACAAGTGGTGAATGGTTACATTGGATATTGTAGAGGTGGCATTCAAGTTGATGGACAAGAGATCAACGATTTGGATGAATTGGAAATACGAAAACATTGTCAAAAGATCAAATCTCTCGATATTAGACAAATTGCAGTGGTGGGGATTTTCCCAATGATGTCCCCAACGCAAGAATTGAGAGCTGCAGAGATCATCAAACAAGAATTACCAGATGCAGATGTCGTCTTATCGCATACCATATCAGGTATCGGATTCCTCGAACGAGAAAATGCAACCATCTTAAACGCTGCCATCAAATCATTCGCGAAAAAAATAATCACTTCATTTAACTTGGCCATCAAAAGGTTGGGACTCGATTGTTCCGTGTTATTGACCCAAAATGACGGTACCCTGTTGACGGCACAAGAGGCAATGTCTACACCAATAAGAACTTTTTCATCAGGTGCCACAAACTCAATGCAAGGCGCTGGATTCTTATGCTCTTCTCATCCACAAGTACAGGGGAAAGATGTATTGGTTGTTGATGTCGGTGGTACTACCACTGATGTAGGAATGCTTTTGAAAACTGGATTTCCAAGACAAAGTTCAACTTATTCCACCGTTGGTGGGGTACGCATGAATTTTTCCATGCCACACGTTCAAAGTATAGGACTTGGAGGTGGATCTATTGTGAGAGAGGGAGGAGAAGGAGACGACAACGTCACCATTGGTCCTGACTCTGTTGGAGCTGAGCTTGTTACTAAGAGTTTGGTGTTTGGAGGTGAGATTGTAACGGCAACTGATGTGACAGTGGCAAAGATGACCGAAAACACTAATCAAGATTACGATGTATCAATTTTTAACATTGGTGACATATCAAAGAGCCATAACAAGTTTTCAAGTTCTTATAAAAAATCATTTACAAAAGTTTTGACTCAAAATTTGGAAAGAATCCTCGACAAGACAAGAACTTCACCAGACCCCATCGCCGTTATTCTTGTAGGTGGTGGATCCTTTATAGCTCCTACAGAGTTGAACGGTGCCTCTACGGTGCTAAGACCCCCATATTACCAAGTTGCCAACGCTATTGGCTCTGCATTGCCAAAGATCTCTCACACCATCATGAAGATGAGATCGATCGAGAATGCCAAGGAAAGAGACACATACTCAGAGCAATTGTGCCAAGAGGCTAAAGAGGCATTACTTCTGAAAGGTGTTGTGGAAGAGTCTATAGAGATCATATCCCTTTTCAACGAACCTATACCTTATGCTGACAGAATCTACAGATTCGAAATCAAACTCGTTGGTGAGATGGATTACGACAACGTCAATGAGTCGTTAAGTTTAGGCGGCGTTGTTGATACTGCAATGATAGGTGATGATCTTTTGTCATCGTTGACCACTGTTAATAATGAAGTTCACAAAAACTCGATGTTGAAAGAGACAAAGAAATATTCGCCACCACGGGAGATTGATTATGAGAACTACGTGCCCAATGTAACCAAGGACAGAGAATGGATCATCTCTGAGACTGATGTCGAATTCATTGCCATTGGCGCCTACATATTGGGTTGCGGTGGAGGTGGAGATCCTCATGGAAGTCTCATTGTGTTGCGGGAATTGCTCAGGAGAGGCGAAACAATCAGAATGGTCACCATCGAAGATGTCCGCAATTATTGTGTTGGCAACGGAACCATTTTGAACGTTGGCTACTGTGGTTCCCCAGCCATCAGTGGTGAGAAACTTCATGGCCCAGAGTTGAAACAATCAGTGGAGTTGATGTCAAGATGGTTGGGTAAGAAGCCAGATGCCATTTTCCCATTTGAGATTGGTGGTGACAATGGTTTACAAGGTATGATTGCTGGTGCCTCTGGTTCGTTGAACATCCCCGTTGTTGATGCCGATCTCATGGGACGTCTGATGGCGTGCATCTTTCAAACACTTCCATCCGTTTACAGCTCCACATTGACTGCGTTCCAAACCACTGCCTGTGTAGACGGTAATGGGAATTCGATGTTGTTAACATCGACAAAGAACGATTACTTTACAGAGACCATTCAAAGGGATGCTTTCAATTACCATGGTGTGCAATTTGCCTTTTGTGACCCACCAATGACTGCCAAGGAGATGGTTCAACAGACTGTACATAACGTGCATTCATTATCTTGGCGAATAGGTAGAGCTGTCAAGATTGCAAGGAGCAAGTCACGAATTGAAACATTGCCACAGACGATCATTGATAGTGTTGGCGGTTCAAAGACTGCCAAATGCATTTTCAAAGGCAAGATCATCAAGACTGATAAAAAAATTGAAAGAGGTTATAACTATGGAGAATGTTATTTCGAGAGCACATCATCACAGGATAGATTATTTTACAAGATCCTTTTCAAAAATGAAAATGTTGTATGTTATTCCGCTGACAATATCGATATGAACAATGCCAAGATTGTTTGCTCCGTCCCTGATATATTCACCGTGATCGATGCCGATACCGGGGAGGCCATTGGAACTCAAGATTATAGATATGGAATTCAATGTTTCCTACTAGCTATAAGTCCAAGCTCTCAATGGACTTCTTCTGAAAGAGGGTTAGAGTTTGGTGGTCCAAAATCATTTGGTGAGGCATTCAAGGACATTGAGTATGTCCCAATAGGACAATACATTAAACCTGTCTCTGTCATCGATGAGTTCGCTCTGAAATGAAGATGGTTCGTATCGGGCCCGTCTCGGTTGTCAATGAGTTCGCTTCAAAATAATGCCGAAGTGGCTCAAGCTTGGTAAAAGTTATTAATTTTTTTTTATTCTTGCATTCGTTATTATATACAAAACTAGACAAAACTAACAGTTTTACTCAAATGAAAAAATATCCTTCTGACTTTTTTTTCACTCTTCTTCGAAGTACTCATCTTTCCAAACCGTGGATTCTTTGTGTAACAGTTTAGATCCTGGGTATAACTCAAACATATCTTGAGTTGACTCAGGAAATTCCCATCTTCTCCCTGGCCATTCTTTTTCGTTTATTGGATGATTCGCATTTTGTAACTCTTCAGCAACCTCTTCATTACGTCTCCATACTCTCATCAAGTTCCCACCGATTAAACCTTTGATCTGTTCATCGGTGGCACCTCTCTCCATACATTTGTAAATTAAATTTGGATACTTCGAAGTGTCTTCCAAACCCTCTGTCACAATTTCAACACCATCAAAGTCTGCTCCAAAGCCAACGTGTTCCCATCCAGCGACTTTTGCAATATGGAAGATATGATTGACGGCATCGTCGATGGTAGCCGATGGTTTATCCGTAGGAGTGATGAAATATGGGTAGAAATTCACTTGCACTACACCATTGTTTTCCTTCACCAATTTTAACACATCATCTCTAACGTTTCTCTCATGGTGAGTCAACTCCCAAGCGGATGAATGTGAAAAAATGACAGGGGCTTTAGTTATCTTCAAGACATCCTTCATCGTTTTATAACTGACGTGGGACAAATCAACCATCATTCCTAATCGGTTCATTTCATCTACACATGCAACACCGTATTCCGTGAGTCCCTTATCTGGCAACCCATGCAGGATCGAACTAGCTGCAGTGGCAAATGGGTTATCACAGTTATGTGTAAGAGTGATGTATCTAACACCCAATTTAAAATACTGTCTCAATACCGCTAAGGATGTATCACACTGATGTAAACCTTCCACACCAAGGGCAATAGCAATCTTATGATCTTCGTGATATGCCTGTAACGCCTGTGATGTAGTTTCCACAAATTTCAAGTCCCTGGAATTTTCATTGATAACACGTGCCGTGACATCGATCTGTTCTAAAGTATCTCGGACCATGGTGTTTTTCAAATTGAAATCCTGGTACAAGTAATTCTCTTCGGGACAATCAAGAAAGCAACTGAAGAATTGAAGGCCAATCTTCCCTTCTTTCAATTTGCGCAAGTCTGTATGGGATGTCAACGAGTTTGTGAATTTGAACTTGTCATTATCAGCATGTAACTCATTGTGCAATTGAGTTCTCAACAAGTATGGGAAGTCATTATGCGTGTCCGTAACGGGTTGCTCTTTGATGATGTCAGATAACCTTTCTATAAACTCAACAGCTGGCTTATAAGACATCTTTTTGAGCATAATACGTTCGATCAAGTTGTGGTTCAATTCTCCTATTCATAAACATATCTCCCGCCGAAAAATGCGGATGATTTCTTTCCTTTCGTGAGGTCGTGCATTTTCATCATCAAAAAAAAAATTCCCGAAATTGAAATTAAAAAGAAAGTAAATTAAGCGAGGAATTTTACCTCAATTAAGAAAGAACAAGCCTTATACACACACACACATATTTGACAACAACGGCTATCGATATCTCACAAATGAGCACGCGGTATCGCAAGTCAGGTTGTCTATCTTGCAAAAAATCTCACAAAAAGTGCGATGAACTCAAACCAAAATGCTCGTACTGTCAACGAAGAAATTTGAATTGCGACTATGGATCTTTGTTTGTATTAATGAATAATGACACTCCTCCTACCCATGAAAAAGCATCTAAACTGAAATCATCATCAAGTGTATTACCTCAGACGGGGAAGAACCGTCAGCTTGATCAAGGGCTGAAGTCTAACCAGAATAATGTCAAGCCCGGTATGATGTCTCTGCCAATGCTTATACATACGGCACCATTGAAAGTCAAATCACCATCTTCAAGTGATCAGGCCGTTCAACAACAGACCTCATTTACATTTGATTTTGATTTCCAAGATTCTGAAATCGATTTGAAATATCTTGACTCCATATTAAATGATGAACCGCAAAGAAATCTCACCCCAGTGATCCCAGCTGAGGAAGTACTATCTGACCGCCTCGTGTTTGATTGGGATTCGATATCACCGGAAGATCTCTCAAAAATAATTGAGTTGAACGATCCTTTTTTGAAAGACTCAACCTTATCATTTGATGATCCAAAAGTTTTCAAATTCATTCAAGATTACTTCAGACAATCGAAATGTATCGGGAACTACATTTTTAACCCAAAGACCAGTGAAAATGTGTTGATTGACTGGATGGAACTGTTGGCTCCTTCGTATCCTATTCTAACCTATGTTACATACGTGATGACCTCATATCATATTTCGGTGTTAAGATCACAAGACACCCACTGGATACTGATGAAAAATGAGTATTTGAAGAAATGCATAGACACCCTCACAACAAAAATTAATACCCATCATCCATTTGAATTGGTCAGCTTGTTGACTGTTGTTATACTTTTTTACTCAGTTGATACATCCACAACGTCAAACACCTGGAGAAAACATCTCACGTGCGCTTTCGCATTAATTCAAAGATTTGACTCCTTTTTCCCCTCTAAGGAAGACATTGATAATTCATATGATCCAAGACTTGCAGATGTTTCATTCAACTTGTATCATTTTTTGAAAGACAATTTCTTATACGCTGAGTGCGTGGCATGGATCTCTTCGCCCCATGGCGGTATCCTGAAAACGCTCCCAGAGGTTGACTTCTTGTTTGCCCGTGATAGTTACTGTGAGCCTATTTTGGTGGATCATTTGGTATTGGTCAAGGGATCTTCGAGATTCGTGACAACCGTGTTTGGCAAGGTGATAAGGATCATGATAACTTTGAAAGAAAAATACAATATCAACATATCAGGATCTAATTGCGCTTTCGTCTCAGTGCCACATAACGATTTTTATCAAGCTGGCTTGGCGTTGATCGATGAATTAACTGAGATAGAGTATAAAAATCTTGACTTGACATCTATCGAGGACACCAATCTCAGAGCAACTTTAAGGTACTCCAACAGAGCGTTTATCTTGGGTCTAAAACTTTTCATCATGGTGACATTGTTAAGGGAGCCCATATACTCTCCCAAGATACAGGAACTAAGCCAAATGATTGCCGACTGCGTGACAAATATGCCCTATGCCGAGTCTCAGAGCGTTGGTATCCATTGGCCCTTGTTTATTGCTGCATTGTGTTCGCTGCCAGGTCCATTGAGACAAGTTTTTATAACCCATATCACAAATATCGTGGACAAGGGTTTGACTGTGGCTACATACACATTGAAAAGGTTGAACTTGGCTTGGGACTGCATGGCTAAAGGTCAATTTTTTGACGAATCCATGTACGACAACATAACTTTTTAGTTCGGTTTATTACTTATCTTGACAATACAAAAATTAGACAGATCGGACAATTCCATTCCAACCTATTCCACACGTTTTCCTGTTGTTAGACAGTTATCGGGGGTAGTTCTATTACATATAATCCACATGTATTCCTGCTGTAATTAACTGATTTGGAGTACGCAGAACTGATACTGTAGTACTGCTATTTATATATCTCAAGATAAAATACCGAAAGCGAGCTTTGTGTTTAGCTTATAAGCTTCTTTCATTCTTGGTGATTTCATATATTGAATGATCCACAATGACCCATAATGTTGGGAGTAGTTACCTGTTCTGAAATTTAAATTGTATTCATCTGCGCTCACCCAGCAAAGTAACCCCAATGAACTACAAAACTGATCTGGAACTATATTAAACCTCAAGCCATTTGACAGAGAAACAAAGTCATGTTCGTTTCAACCTCGGCATACACATTTAGGAAAATGGCTCTTACAACCTCATCATTTCAGGAGAGAAAGCTTCTTTGTGGCTACGAATTTGTGTAGATGAATAGATTGAGACCCATCTAGCTACTGCAGTTTAAACAGATCAGAACAAAAAATTGGTTAGTAGAGCCAATTTAGTGAGTGATGGGTGTCGTAACCTAACATTCCAGCTCTATCAGCAAACCCAAATGTATTGAGCATGATCGCACACATACTCAGTATCAAATTTGACTTGCCATTGGTACAAGGTATTGCAATTTGAGCTTCATATCCTTCAACTCTACATTGTGCACCACCTACTCAAATGGTTTAAGATCCCACAGAGTCAAATCATTTGTTAGCTTGACTCTCTCCATTATGAAAGTCCTCTTATCAATGAGTGACGTCTCTTCTTCTAAGTGATGGCACAGTTCTTATTTGTTGATACGAGGTGACTTAGAACTTTGCTAATCATTTTTAAGGACTTGCAAAACGTTGCCAAACAAATAATTGTTGCAAAGTAAAATTGAAGATAACATGTCAGAGTCATAGCAAATTACACAAAGAGGACAAAATTGTCATTCTTGCTTAAAAAATCTAAGGCATCTCAGCATGGGTATTTCGCCATTCAAGTAGTTGATTTGATGAACTATTTGGCCTTTCAGAAGTTGCTAGTATCACAGTGGCTTTCATTCAGTCTTCAAAGTGATGACCCCAATTTAAAAATTTCAACAACACTAACTCGGCACCATCCGGTTACAACAAATGGCAGACATTGAATAGCCTTAGCTGAAGTCAAACTTAAATCTCCAAGACTTCATTTCTCAATTTCAATCGACTAGTGTTCAACTTTTTTGGTGGTTGATTATTTATTTTTTTTGATGCAAGAAATTTGAAAGAAAGGCTTCTCACTTTATCAACAGCGATAGAAAAGTTGAACTTAAGATGAGATTTGCACCCCACCGAACAGCAAGTCTTCAGTATTCACTGGAAAGTATAGCGGATGATTTTGACTCTGGTTATTCTTCCGATTCATCGTTGGAGACTGAACATTCCACCACGACAAGAGGGAAAGGCACATTATGTAGTTGGTCAAATTCTCCCGACTTAGAGATCGCTACTATCAATGATGTACTAGATGATTTACACATCAACGAACGTTTTCAAATCGTGATGGAGAGTGCTTCATTATTAGAGCAAGAGACAGGTCTGGAGACAATGCTGTTAAAATTTCACAATTTCTTGGCTCAGTCACACAAAGCACCACAGACAAACATCATTCCCGATAATAAATCAAATAAACAAGTTGATCAGTATAAACTGATGATGATTGCAGGGACACGAAAAATTGAGAACACCATAAATCGCCAGTTTGCTGAGCTCGGGATGGAGGTGCACAACCTTGTTAAGCAAATTGAAGACAATCGAATTAAGAGACAAGAGGAAGAACGAAGAAGTTTAGAAGAAGAAGCTAGGCTCAAGGCAGAGGAGGAAAGGAGATTGAAAGAAGAGGAGGAGAAACGGATGAAGGAAGAAGAGAGGCGCAAGGAGGAGGAAAAACAGAGAATTAAACTGGAAGAGAAGCGAAAGCTGATTGAAGCAGAAAAGGAACTGAAAAGGAAAGAGGTGGAAGCGGAAAAAAAGCGAAAAGAAGCCGAGCTGAAGAAGTTGGAGGAAGAGAAGAAGCTAGCATCCAAAAAACAGATAGGATTGCACAATGAGACGAGAATACAGAGAGAGTTTCTCAAGAATAAGCAAGACATCGCTGACATCAAACAAAATGTGGTTGAGCCACTCTTAGCAAACAAGGAACTCAAACAACTGACGAACAAAATCCGAAGGAAGATCAATCCTAAATTTGGTCAATTGAATAATAGTAGAAACAAATTGATGACAGTGTTCAATGAGATTATACAGTTGGTCACCGAGGCAAAGAATTTCAATGAGCTCAGTTACAAATACATTCTTAATTTCATAGCCAAGGAGTTGATCAAACAAGCAGAGCTGGAGGTAACAGTATCACCACAGCACGCTGTATCATTGGGTCTGTTGGCTTCCTTCTTATTGCAGCTGTTGTCCGACTTGTCTTATTACTTGTTGGCCAGATTTTATAAGAAGTGCCCTTACTTGATAGGCTTCACCTGTGCAATTGATACAGAGGAAGGAAGAGTTAGAATGGGCTGGCGGAGATCCAATAACAAATGGGAAGATGAATCCAGGTATAACGAGAGAGTTGGTGGTATTGCCACTTTATACTCAGTGATGACCAGGTTCAGTACTGATGCAACGTCTGTAATATCAATATCTAAGAGCTGGTTGTTCGTGTCGAGAACTTTGAATACTTCTCCCGAGTTATTACAAGACGTTCATTATATTATTATGGCGAATTGGTGGGAGGCCTGTTGCGTTGAATTCTTGGGCATTTACGGAAGGCAGGCACAAAAATTGCTCCAATTGATGGTCACGGATTGGTTGCAAGTGAGTGAGGACAAGAAGTTCAGTGGATACGTGAGGTTGAGATTATTAGCAGAGGAATGGATGAATGGGCGTGGACCGCTGAGCTTTAAAAATTTGGAATATTGATGTAAGATCTTATCATTTTGTTTCGCTTAAAAACGCCATATTTATAGAAAATAAAATAAAGCCAAAAAATTAAAAAAAAAGTTTCAACTTGACACAAAAACTGTCTCAAAGTTAGTCCCGTCGCCCTGCTATCGCATACGCACACGTGAGGTACGTTATACATCATAGGGATGTTCCATAGACGACAGCACGATACAAGTAAAAATGACATATTTCAGGGGTTTCACCAACACTCTCCGAGGTTACAGTATCGTGTGCTTTATAAGAAATCATTGCAGTTGATGAAAAACAAATTAATCGTTTCAATTGCTTACATAGTGTCCATATTTGTCGTATACCATTATTTCCATCTCAAGCTGAATACATACCAGGTCCACCAGGACGCTGACACGATAGAAAGTCCACATTATTTCATACCAGATCATACTCTAAAGAAAGAGGAACGCGTGGAAACGTATGATCAATTTCGATATAAGGCTGACTCAATTTTACTCCCCAATGCCCCATACAAGCATATTAAACGTTTTCCGGATATGAGGGCCACGCAATTAATCTATTTGGATGCGGTAAGGCAGCAGTTGGAGAAGACAAGAGAGACATCCGACAACACTCCACCAGTCTTTGATATTCATTGGATTGACTGGGTCGATATGAGTGATCTAGAACCCTTGATCATTGAGAAGCCGAATTGCTTCGTTGCTGGAGTGTTGGGTTCCAATGTGAGAACAGAATGGAATGACTGCATTGATACAGGTGATAAATCGCCTGATGGGTTAAATTTTTACTTCACTAGGCCAGCAACACAACACGAGTCGGAGTACCGATTGAGGTTGAGGGCAAAGACCTATCTTCACTCGGTGGCGCCCATCCCCAAAAAATTGATTTTTATTACGGGTGAACTGGCGTTCGTCGTGAGGACCAAATCTCGTGTCAGTTTAAGGGATAATGGGATGGTGGATAAATTTATTACCTCACGGTTAGAAAGCCATAAGGACATAAGTTTGACCAAAGAGCATATAAGAGCACAACCAATTTCTGCAGAAGCTGTCTTTGAATTGATTTCGGAGGAGTTAGGCAGAGATTTGAGGAATTTTAATACACCAGCTGCACCATATGTAGATGTCCTGATAAGTGACTTCGATACTTTGGGTAAGAAGATCAGAAAATCAAAACTCGCCTCGCTGGCTGCTCGAGATGGTAAAAAGTTCTTTCACAACGCGCTAGTACTGGGTGAACACGACAATTTTGAAGCACCTTATGATTGGAGATTTTTCCACATAACATTGACACAGCAAAGACATAGAGCAGCATTGCATCACACTGTAAGAGCATGGTTATCATTCTGTGCTAATTTGGGAGTCACCTCTTGGCTCGATGAAGACTCTCTGGTGAGTTGGAGTTTCAACGGTATGCTACTGCCCTGGGAGAAGGTTGTTAAATTCAAAATGCCATCAAAGGAATTCCTGAAACTTAGCACCTACAATTACTCTTTGATAATAGATGATCCCTTGCAAGGACAAGGTTCATATCTTCTAGACCTCAGCCCTTTCTTTCTCGAGAGAGCTAGACTAAATGATCCATCAAAATCACCAGACACTGTTGATGCAAGATTCATCGACACTAGGACAGGAGTATATATTGAATTGAACGGGTTGATGGTTAGTGATGCAACAGTACCATCCGACTTGATAGACGAGTTCGGCAATGAGGGATTCGTCAATTCTGCTGACGGTAAATTTTACCACACAAGTGACATTTTGCCGGTAAAGAGAACCATATTTGAAGGTAAAGTAGCAAATGTGCCGGGAAATGCATTGAAACTCATCGCTCATTCACATATCGATACAATGAGATCTAAGGAATTTGAAAATTACAAATATCAAGACCATTTACGGCTATGGATTCCAAAATCCAAATGCAGCTATGTCCCACTTGAAGACGTGCTCATATATGATAATGGAGGCTCTTCTTTCATCGGTGCATGTCATGACTTGAACATTTGGAGAGAGTTCAATCAAACAGCAAAGGTCTCGCTGTTCAGACTAACCGAGATAAACGCCAGTGAACAGATGCTGATCGGTTCGAAAAATCAATTTCAAACTTTCTATCCCGATTACAGTTTGATGGATAGATTTGAGAGATTGAATAAAGAATATGGTTATCCCTTACCTTGAAATATCTTAATCAGCTTCTGTTGCTTTAAAAGTTAGTTTATATTATACAGTGATATATACAGAATTATGAATTGAATGCTCGATCTCATGTCGTGTAAAATCCATTCAGCTTTCGTTGTGTGAAATCTTGGCGAGTAACATAGAGAGGTCTCCACTGCTTTCACACAAGTGATAAAAAAGTGATGCTTGATCTTCTAATAACTTTTTTGGCTTGTCAAATTCAATCAACTCACCATTATCTAAAACCACAACTTTGTCGTAGTCAATAATCGATTTCAAACGATGTGCTACTGTGATGACCGTGCTTTGCAGAAAACTTTTTCTAATAGTCAGTTGAATTAGTTCGTCCGTTTCGTAATCTATCGAGGAAGTGGCCTCGTCCAAAAATACAATCTTAGAATTCCTCAAAAGTGACCGCGCCAAGCAAAGTAATTGCTTTTGGCCCTGAGAAAAGTTGGCGCCATTTTCTTGAACAACCTGTTTGACGTAGGTTTTAAAATGTTCTTCTGAGGACACTAGACTTACATCCATTAAAGCTTTCGAAATCAGATCATCCTGATACTCGTTGAGCGGGTCTATATTGGATCGAACTGTACCTTTGAATAAAGCAGGATCTTGTGGGATCATAGAAATTGCGCTTCTGAGTTTTTTTAATCCAAGATACTGAATGTTCATTCCATCAATAGTGATCTCAGTGCCATCTTCGAGCTCCAAAAACCTGAAACAAGCAGAAAGTATGGTGGATTTTCCAGCTCCAGTACGACCAACAATTGCAATTTTTTCCAGTGGCTCAGCCAGAAACGTAACGTTTTTGATAACAGGATCCAACTCCTCACTGTACTTTAAAGTCAAGTTCTTAATCAGTAAGGCTCCATGGCGTGGCCATTTGGGGTCGACGAGCGCGTCGGTCTGTAGCGAGGGCGGCGCTTCTAGTTCCAACCTTGTATATTCCTCAAGTCGCTCTACTGAATTCATGGCCATCTCTACTGTCACAAAGGCTCTTATGAGCCACACAGCAAAAGAATTGAATGTCATGGCATACGTCAAAGAAAGACCAGCAAGACCAGCATCCAAATTTTGGGCGTTCAAGATGATAAAGGATCCTGCAAGTAACAAAATGAAAGCGCCAACGAAGTCTGTTCTAACGGACAACCATCTGTTAGAAATCCATAAATAGTAATATGCTTTGTTGTTCTGATCTAGTTTTTGTAAATTCTGTTTGACATATCGGAGTTCATCACCGTAGGCTCTGATCGTTACAAGCCCACTTAAGGTCTCTTGAAACTGTGAGTATATGGGTGATCTCGTGATGGAATCAATTCTTTTCAATTCTCTGGACAATGAGAGATATCCTTTCCCAAGAAAATAGTATGAACCCACTATAAATCCCACGAACAAGAGAAACATGGGAGTCACAATGCATATTATGAAAATAACACAAACACAGTGTGTCAAATACATCAGCATCACTTCTAGGTAGCGAATAAGTTCTTGATCAAGGGACTGAGTATCTTTTGAAAATCTGTTGATGATACGTCCCTTAGGGGTAGTGTCAAAAAATCGAGATTTTGCATTCAAAATGCAAGAAAACGCATCATTGAAGATCAGACTAGAGGCTCTTAGACCCCTCAATGAAACGAAATAAACTCTTGCTGTAGAAACTATGGAATAGATGCCACCTATGAGGAGAAAAATGTTGATGAAGTACACCGCCGAATGAACATGAGATGTGTGATTGCTGTCGTAAGATGTCCAAATTCTCAACCATAATGTCTGTGAGATGAAGAGCGCTTCTGAAGCAACATAAAATCCCACGATGACAAGCCATACTATTGGACCACCCATCAGCTTCAAGTAACTTTTATATGTTGATAAGAGAATAGATCCCTCGTTTTTAGACTCTGCCTCAATCAACTTGTTGGCCTTTGGAATCGGAGCATTTAAATCTGCCACTTCGTTACTATCATTCATTTCCAGTGATGAAATCTCATTGATAAGCAAGCTTCCTTTCGAAATCAATTCACTGGTTCTACCTTGGTCGGAAATTCTTCCATTTTTCAATATCACAACCCAATCCGCCTTGGTCGCCGTCAACGAGACATTGTGACTTGTGAGTATACAAACTCTTCCTTTCATTAAGTCTCCCGTCAAGCAATTCTCGTATATCAGTGAAGCGGTCCGTGAATCCACGGCACTCAAACAATCATCCAACAAGATGTATTTAGACTTAGAGTAAATAGCTCTTGCCAATGATAACCTCTGCTTTTGTCCCCCCGATAAAATGATGCCGCTTTCACCTATTTCAGTTTCCTCGGATATTGTCTTGAGGTCATCATCTAACGCACACGCCTTCAAAACAGCTTTGTAGCGGGTATCGTCAAATCTGGAGCTAAAAATCACATTATTCTTGATAGTATCGTTGATAAGCCAGACTGACTGAGAGCAGTATGAAACAGAGTTTTCCAAAGTAGCCTTTTTATCTATTTGTAGTAGTTCTCTGGGTATTTTTCCGGGCAAATTTACTTTGCCATCATTGAGGAGTTGCATCTCTCCTAAAAGTGCTAGGAGTAAAGATGATTTCCCCGAGCCTGTCGCACCGATAATAATGCTCAATCCAGGTTGAAACATAATGTCAATATGCTCAAGACTGTAAGACTCACCACCCCATGAAAAACTCAGATCACTGAAGCCAATTTTTCCCACCACTGACTTGTCCATGATGTCATACTTTCCCGTTCCCTCTTCGTAGAGAAACAACTGTATTCTTTGAAGTGAAATCCAAGCCTGATATAATTCAGTTGACCACGCAGCTAAATCTATGAGTGGCTGCCTTAAAAGGTTGAACAATGTCAATGATGTGAAAGCAACAGAGGTCGTCAATCTTTTCTTCTCAATAATCGTGTAAAAAAAGAAAGCACCAAAAGTCACAAATGTTGGAGTAGCAGATGTCAAAAGACTTTGTAAAGAACTAAATAAAGCCTTGTTTTTTAGGCTTTGGATCTCCAAATTCCTCCAATGCATCACAACTCGATAAAAATTCATTTCCCAAGTAAACATCTTGATAGATTTGATGTTATTAAAGACTTCATTCATCTGTGAAATCCTAGCGTCACCTCTACGAAGAGCCTCCTTTTGGTAAAAACCAGTTTTTGAAGCTGAACCATGATTCAAAGGTGCGAGTGCAATGAGACATCCTGCACCAATTAGAGCACTCCAACCCAAGTTTCGATATAAAAGGGAAATTGCTATCACTATCAGGAAAATGGACACTGGGATAGTGATCATATAACTGGAAACTGAACCAATGTTGTAGGCATCTGCAGACATTAGATTTAGTATTGCTCCAGGATCTCTGAGTGAGTTGAGACTTTTTGTGAGTACTTTGCAGTATATCTCGTTGATTAACAAAGTTCTTACACGAACATCAACTCTTTTACCAAGATAGAGGCTGAAGGAGCCAAAAATCGACTCCAAAATTTTCATAAGGAACATCAAAGACAACATGTACCATGCAGCTGGGGTCCCAATTTTTTCTGGATTAGAAACGTAGTCCAAGAATTGCCTCAAAACTACACTCGGGACAAACGTCATTGTGGAGCTTATGATTCCACACAATAGCTGGCTTAAAAGCAATTTTCGGAGATAGTTTCCCAATCTAACAATAAGTGATGTGCTTGGATTACCCGAGTGTTTTCGAAATGCTGACACGTTAGTTACAGCGTAATCATTAGCAGGGAGACCCCATATGTCGGCTGAAGTTAGCAGCCTAATTGATGCCACAGTAAAGAGGCAATTTGTCCAGGAGTAAGTAAATTTCAGAAACAAACTCGAAACCGATTCAGAACAAGGCCGATCATCATCCTCTCTGTAATTGGCCATACGTCCATTTTGGAATCTCAACAAATAGATAATTATCAACAACACAAAACTGAAAACAGTCGTGACAATAATATAAATCGAACTCAGATCTTGTATAGTGTCATAGCGATCAAGCAAAATTTTCAATTGAATCAACCCCAGTAACACAAGCATGTGGTAAATTAGGAGGGAGTTCTTGAAAAGAATTTTCTGCCTAGTCTGTGCAATATATGTAATGCTATTGAGGGATAATCTGAGAGCGCATATGAGAGTCAAATAAAGTTGGCTTGTAATCTTAATAAGCAAGCTCAATTCGAAACCAGACAACTTCATCATTATGACGGTGGCTATCAATTGAGCCAATAACATCATGAGCTCAAAATAGGATAAGAACTGATCCCATTTCGTCATTGAAAACTGTTTAACTAATCCTTCAGAACTGAAGTCTAATAGCAACCTATCAAAGTCGAATCTCATTTCTTTGGAAGTTTTAGAACTCGGCACTTCACAACCGTACATTTGTTCTTCTGTAAAGCTCTCATAGTCAAGATTGTTTCTGATGGAGATGCCGATAGTGTATGCGATGCACACAACAGAAATCAACAAAATTGCTAAAGGAAACACTATTTCCAATTGGCATTGCAATGATGATGAGCCTGGTAATGAACCCAGGCTATCGATTTGAATTGAAACTGCATCTTGACTCATGGAATAATCATTGGTATCACACCACCATTTCACGACGAATCTTTTGATTTAGAATGAGCTATGTGGTGATACCGTTTAGGAAAAGCTAACTTGTCGTTCATGAAATATCACATTGCAAAGTCGTTCCCCGTTTACAAATCATATCCATATTAGGAAACTTCCGAAAATGAATGCTCGCCGCTATCAGTTCAGATAACGAAACCACTCACAAGAGATAATAACACTTTCAACAAAGGCTCTATCACACTCAACATTGAACAAAAGTATCACCATTGATACAGAGCAGATCTGGTGGGTTCCTTCAATATTGTCCTGCTAGCGAGAAGTTTGCCGATGGCTATATAGCAGTGATCGAGATGTTTTCCACTTTCACATCCACCGATTTTGATCATCCGCTTGAATCAAAAACAGTTAAAATTGAGAGTCATCGAATCAATACACTTCTGCATAGTTCAGAAGAGGGTGTGGGAAAATCTGGGACAAGGTCAAGATATGGATGTCTAACTTGCCGTAAAAAGAAGAAGAAGTGCGATGAGAGAAAGCCTGTTTGTAAGTTATGTCTGAAGCAAAATCATGAATGTGTCTGGAGAATCCCCGGTACAGAGAGAAGAAACAGAAGAAAGAAGGAAAACAGACTAAATGATGCATTAAAAGAGTCAAATGATAATGTGAAAATCTATGAGATCAATACTGCGGTTCAAAACATGCCCGTAGAACCAGTCAACTCGAACACTTGTGGTGATGTCTCCAATCCTGAAACAATCACTGAGGTGGCGATACCGCCCCTTCATGGGTCGCCCTCGTTGATTAGCTTCCTGGATAACATAGCCAAATCACCTTCTTTCTTGCTCGGTATACAGGATCTCTTGAACCCAGTATTTGACGACAATAGGGCTTCAAATTTGGAAATTCTGAGTCAGAAAATTGAGAAGGAAAGGATACAAACATCTGAACTCACATCTTTGAGCTTGCTGGAATCTCCGTTCAAGACCACTGAGCTCTTTATGAAATATTATGGCTCACCGCAAATATTATCAAGTCCTAGTAACAACTTGACCAATGAGCTTGATGAACAGGCAGTATACTACTTTGACTACTATAGGACATGCGTTGCCACTACAGTCTCGATTGCTCCAGTTGAGTCAAATTATTTCTTAAACTTCTATATTCCCATGGCGAACGTTGAAAAATCAGTTCTTTTTGCCATCATTGCTTGGGGAGGTATGTTTATGAACGGATCAAAAGACAATGTGGCGTACTCATACTATATGAAAAGCTCCATGGACTTATGTAAAGAGAAATTGAAAAGCGACTGCTTAAGCCAAAACGATGTTCTTGTTTTGTTAACCACATTGACAATTCTTTTGGCAGCTGAAGTTTGTGTAGGCGATGTGAAACAGTGGTATGTGTTCTTTGAGGAGATCTACAAGATCATCAAGGCATATGGCTTGAAAAATCTCATCAGCAGCTTCGGACACCCCAATGAATTGAGATGGCTTGTGCTAAATTTCTTATATCATGACGTTTTGGCCAGCCGATCTTTAAAAAATGGAACGTTTTTCAAGCCAGTCGAATATCGGGAACTGCTCCATGGTGATCATGAAAACAATGATGATGTTGAGTCATTGCCTCAATCAGGCATGTCATCTTTGAACTTTGCAGATTTAAGTGGTGGTGCTGATCCATTGCAAGGATGTGTCAGGCCACTTTACTTGATCATCGCAGAAATAATCAATTGCTCTGTTGAAATAAGGCAAGGTCTCAAGCAATTAGACGAAGACGAGTTGAAAGAAATCGAAGATTTTGGCTCTTTGGAAGATTCCAACTACATGTTTACAAATTTCAGTTGTATCACAATAAAACAAAAGAGGTATGATCTTTATAATAAGGTTGAGGATGATTTTCAGAAGCTAGATGAAAAAATCATAAACTCGAAGCCAAACGATATTGCATTGTCTTATTTGGATAATGACTCGGATTTGGAGCTTCACTTGACGTTGTTTGAATCTTACCAATTGACAGCGCAGATTTATTTACGAATGCTAGTACTTCAAAGACCTCCTTGCGCTACAGACATGCAAAGATTACTTTACAATTTGACCAATTGTATTGATATCTTAATAGGCTCTAAAGTTCAGGCATCATTGTGCTTTCCATTATTGGTGGCTGGTTTGCAATGTGTCAGCAAGCTAGATAGGGCGATCATGTTGAAACGGTTCGAGTATATGATATTGCACTTTCCTGTCATGAATTTTAAGTTGGTGAAGAAAATTTTGGAAAAGGCGTGGAGCAAAAATGAGAGGGGAGAACGATGTGTTGACTGGTCAAGAATAACAGATGAGTTAGGTTGGGATTTGTGTGTTTCGTGATAACGCTTTTCCACAAGTAGAAGTGCAGACTTCATTGCTCAATTACGTTCCTAAATTCTGTGCAAATGTCTTTTTAATTTTTGTAATTGATAAACAGTTATGTAAAGACCCTCACTCTTCTACGTGCCGTTTATGGTATGGTAGGCTAGGAAACTTGGCAAATATTAGCTCTCTCATGAGTTCAGCTGATGCATTACACTCGTTTTGAGTTGCGGTCTGTTTTGATGAAATGCTTCTTGTTCCTGTACAAAGTAAATCATAATGAGAAGTGAATAGAGTATCAATTTTGCAAGCCAATCTGATTCACCAATTCAGAATGGTTTGACTTCATCATTACTCGGAGCTCCATTTGAAAAATAAACTCATAAGTCACGGCAACTATCTCTCCAGCAAATGATAGTGATCCGGACTTATGTGGATGGATTAGAGCATAATCTGTTATAGATATCATTGACTACGTCATACTCGGCTTCTACAATATTGAGGTCATCATTCAAATATCTGATGATGACTGAACACGTTTCCTCTCTTGTAAAGATGACCTTTCAAAATCAGTCAGTTATATAACAAACCGAAAAAACGCGACTTGGAAAAGCCATCTTCAGCTTAGATACTCGCTAAAATTAAATTCAAACGTCTAAATTGATACAAACATAAAAAAATGATATAAACCCCATAAAAAGTTATTTGATGTCTATTTGGATGATTAATGTAGATGGAGTTTTGGCTCCAGCTTCTCAACAGCTTCTTGGCTGCTGAATTTGAATATGAAATTCGCTTTGATCGTTTATTGGGTCTTCTTTTTCTCCAATGGCTTTTTAGATGACGAAAACATTTGCTTCAAAATCCTAATGGCTACTAAAATCATTCTATAGAACCAGTAGATATTTAAAACGTCCAAGACGAAATTGCAAGTCAAGATGATTAAGCTGAAAGCAATATTGGATCTAGGATCATTTCTAACAACGTAGAAATCATAAGCCAAATTGATTACTTGATACCAACCCCAGAAAAGTCTGGCAAAGAAAAAGACAGTGATCAAAACGATGTTGTTAATCAATTGGAAAGTCTCACCAAAAACACCTGGGAATTTGATACCGAACCATCTGAGGTTTAAGAACGGGTTAGAAAGTTCGAACAACAAGAAGATTGGTGCATAGTACAGAATGTATGGGTAACATCCAATGCCAAAAACAATGGTGGAAACCAAGCCATGAATGAAAAATCCAAATCCAGAGTACATCAATGAAACGGAAGCGTCCCAGATAAAGTAAGCTGTAGCAAAGGCTACCAACATTCCTCTATATGGAGTGTAGCCGAGTACACGCTCGAATGGATCATCAGAATATTTCAAAGCTGGTAACGAAAGAGCAACGATGATGAGGGATTGAATCAATGAGACCATATGAATGCCCAATTCTCTGGTCAAACTCAATTTAATTTTTCTTTGAGGGAAAAGAATTGGGTAAGCGTAAATGGTGATCAAGTAGACCAAATGGTAAAACAAAATAACACCAATAATCTCGTGGATATGAGTTGACATGTTACCAAAAATTGACATATGTGGTACGAGATACTCCTCTACGAAAGGTATCTTGAAATCCGCAAATGGATCCTCAGTTCTGTAGTTGACAAAAGGTGGTTCTGAAAATAATTTTTGAGTTAACGACATGATGGACTGATGATGACGATGACAAACAATGGATGGAGATAAAGACAATGACAAAAGAAGAGAAGTTCCAATCCTTGTAAAAACGCTGAAAAGTATGAAAAGCCTTAACTAAAACGGATCAGTTCAAGAGAACTTCTTGTTCCAGGTGAAATATGTCTTCAAGTTTGATACTGAGTAGATAACCAAACTCTTTCAGTTTCATTTAAACTTCTGTCTCTTTCTCTTTTGTTTGTGTTTTCTCAGTGAAAAAAAAAAAAATAACCAAAATTGTGCGATGCACGATCATTCTGTTGTTATTATCCCTCCCCTCTCACAACTATTCTAACAGCAGAGCAAGGTTTTATGGATTTTTTCTCATGTAAGTTTCAATGTTTTGTCCATACACCTGATCTATTATTATAAGCATAATTGTATATCAAGCCCAGAGTCTTTTATGAAGCTGAAGATTCATATTCATTACCAACACCCCACACAGACACGTGATCTTCAATGGACAGGAGAAAAAAAAAGAAGAGCATTTCGAGTTCCTATGCACTACCAAATCTACTTTGTAAAAAAATTTCAACACTTTTTCAAACAGCATGAGTAACATATACATCCAACTTCACAAGATGTTTCACACTCATAATGTCATCACTTTTCGTATAGCGGTGCGTCTGTTCTCATCTACTGCAGTGGCCTCAAGAGTAGGTTGTGCAATGAAAAAGCCAGTACATCACAAAGTAAAGATTGACAAGAGACTGTTGTCACCAAAATATCCAGAATTGAAACTTTCACCACTTGACATCAGAAGTCCAAAATTCAAGCCTACAACCACACATCAAGATCGTGTCGAAGAACACTACAAGTCCACATTACAATCTGACATCTTGCTTATCAATTATCAACACAATCAGCAGGATGTGCCAGGTAATCCACGTAGAAAATGGGATTATTCTTCACCATTCCACATCAATCGTCCTGACAGGAAACCTGTTGGCGTTCGTGTCCCAACTCCTAAAGTGAAGGCTAGGACTTACAAGAATATTCCGAAATTGGAGCGCATCACTATCTCTTCATACGTCAAGGAAGCCCTGAAGGACTCTGGATTAGTGATCTCTGCTGCGTTACAATTACAACAGATCACAGGTGTCAAGCCAAGGACTATATATTCCAAGACTAATGTACCAGTATGGGGTGTCAGATTAGGTATGGCCATGGGTGCACAAGTGGAGTTGAAAGGTCGTGACATGCACCAGTTTTTGACAACGTTGACAGAGTTGGTTTTGCCTAGGATAAGAGAATTCGAGGGAATTTCCAATAGAAGTGGTGATAAACAAGGTAACATTTCATTTGGGTTAGAACCACAAGATATGAAATTGTTCCCAGAGTTGGAGGCCAATTTGGACTTGTGGTCAAATAATTTTGGTGTCAGAATCATTCTTCACACCTCAGCTCAAATTGATCCGGAGGCAAGAATTTGTTTGAGTGGTTACAACTTACCATTCGTTGGTACAGAGAGAATCCCAAAGAGCTTATTATGAAGTAGACTTATGTAAATAGTAATAAAGATAATGGATGGAAAAAGAAAAATCGTTTATTTTTTCTTGATTTTATATTGGACGATTCCTATGTACCACTACATCAAACCGTTGTTACTTTAGCTTTGTTTGATTTCTTTGCAACTGCAGCAACTCTGTCACCCAATGACAACAGCAAACCTTGTCCCTTTGATCTGATTCTAACATGGCCTATAATTGGACCATCGGCCTTCTTTTCAATACATAAGTTAGCCAAGGCATCTTCACCAAAACTTGATTTCGAATATAAATTGGCACTTAAAAATTGACATTCCTCACCTATAACAGCACCAGGTGTCAAGCAGTTCATGTTTGTCTCTTTTAACAAGCAGTCCAAATAATCTTTCAATGTGGCAAATGATGACTTAACGGTGATCTTATTCTCCCATTCAAATTCATTCCACATCTTTCTAAATTGATTCTCCTTGCAGGTAGCAGGCTTAATGTAGTCCATGATATCAACATGTATGTCGTTCAAAATAACAATGGTACTGTTGTCCGAATGCTGTCCGTCATAAATGATGTTACCAAATATAACACCGGTATCAGCAGATGTGACTCTTATGGTACTGGATACTTTATAGAAACCATGTGGTCCAACGTTGGAAGAAGATGGTTTATCAACAACCTTCAAGTCACCTAATGTGGCAAACTCAACAGACATATTACGTAAAGTTTCAGTTGTTTGATTGACAATCAAGACATCTAACACCACATCAAATTGATGTACCTTGACATAAGCCTCTGCATAAACAGGGTCTGAAAAACCAGTCAATTGAATGATATGATTCAATCTCGAAGACAAATCTTCCTTTCTTGTGGCGTTGACATCATTTGATTCAAGTTCATCATCGACAATATCTCTAATAGCTTCTTTGGAAAATTGCCTGAACAGAATTGATTCATCCACTTTTTCAGCTTTCGCTTGTAACAAAGCAGCATCTTTTCTGGCTTTTTTCTTATCTTCCAAAATCAATTGATTTCTGAAAGCTTGCTTGGTATCCTCCAAAAATGCAACTTCAATGCTCTTGAATTCAGCAATGCTTTGATCCTCTGCCAACAACTGGATACAACTCATGATTCTCTCACTGGAATCTTCATCGATTCTTTGTTTCACTATGGAACTTTCACCAACTCTTACAATGGAAACCATCATCAACATAGCCTCTGCTTTCAAAGCATTCAAAGTGGCCAGTTTACCCTCGTCTATAACTTCCTTCAACCTCAAGATCAACTTGACCAATGTAGAAGCCAAGACTGCACCAAGGTAGAAGTCACCTTCTAATATCAAGGCTCTCAATGGAGGCCTATTTGCTTTTATCTTCTCCTTTTCAGTTTCTGAAATTTCGGGTGTAGTCAAGGCATTCTCTGTAGCATAAGTTCCATCAGGCAATACTACAGGCTTGTGGCCATTTCCATTTTGATGTGCCTCAAGATCAGCCTCTTTTAATTCTTCTGGTTCTTGCAACAATTTTTTTTCAGAAGCAAGTATTGGAATTTCTCCAATTGCACTTCTTATATGATTCCAAACAGCTAAAACGTCGGCTTCTGTCAAAGAATATTCACCAAGAATCCATAAAGAACCTCGGTAAACTTTCCCACTTTTCACAGTGGTCAAGGCTAGGAGCAATTTAGAGATGATTGTGGTACGTAAATTTGGGAATTTTTCAACAACTTCCTTGACAAATACAATAACATCGACTGCAGCAGTGGTGTTTAATTCTGGAATGAAACCTAGCAACAATTCAACGACACTTGCTGCTACTTCACCAAACTGGATGGCACATGTGTGAATTGCCGTGATCAACAATTGGCGGTATTCGACTGCCTTGTCATCGTTAGATCTGGCCGCTTTCTGTAATTCCTTTCTCAACAACTTGACGACATCTTCAACGTTTCTGCTGGAGATTAATTGCAAAGTAGTATCAATGACTTTTCTGCGAACTTCAATATTTGGTGTTGACAAGATTCTCAAGATGTCCAACGCAATCTCTTCAGAGATGAAACCAAATGATGTATGTAATTCCAAAACTCTCTCCAAAGCAATCAATTTGACGTTATTGTCAGGCTCCTTAATGGCCAATTCAATAAACTTCGAAGCAGCAGCAACGACAGCAGTTTGTGAGCTTGATAAAATGGTTAGCGCCGTAGCGGCCTCATATACGACTGTATTGGTGACTGAGTCTAACAAATCTGAAACTATGCTCAAGTATTGATTCTTCAATTCGATATGTTTCGTAGCGTCCTTTCTGATAAACTCTATGAATGCTAATTGTATTAATGGATCAATTGAAGTAACAATTTGTAAGTTTTCTTGGATATAACGCAATGCAGCATCTCTGTCCAATGATCCAAGTGAAATGAATGCATTTCTTTTGCATGCCGAGTCAGTCTCCACAGCCAAAAAGTCAACAAGCAAATCAGCAGCATCAGGAATTAAATGGTCGGAAACGTTGAAAATTGAAAAAATAGCAAATACAGCGTTCTTTCTAACATAAGCGTGGCGATGTTCAAGACACAATCTTGTTGATGGCACTAATGGTTCCAACAACTCTGGTTCTTTCAACTTGGATAAAAATCTTAAGGTATTACCTCTAATATATTCATTTGGATGTTGCAAGTCATGTTGGATAGCATTACAAACCAAGATCATCTCTTGCTTCAATTTTCCTTGTGCATCCAACTTTGGACAAATCTCCCAATAAAAATATAAAAGTTTTTTCAATTCCTTGTCTCTGGAGGGCATGACATAACGAATGATGTGCATCAACAATTCTGGCATTGGGTCACCACTAATCATGGTCACTAATATTCTTCTCATGGCCTCAACCTTGTCTTCATCTTTACCTTTTTCCAACAAGGTTCGGAATTCCTGGATTGAAGTTTTTGTTAATGCATTGGTCTAATAGTTCAGAATAAAAGTTAGTATTTTATTGTTCTTGTTCATTCATTAAAAAATTAGTTGAGCACTCACATCATTGACAATGGTGTATGTTACTTCCGACATCTCGAAAAGAAAAGAGATTCAAGTCTGCTATATCAGTTAGTATTTATACTCTCAATTCCTCTTTGTTTCAACGATATGATCCCAGATAAACAAGAAAGTAAAAAAAAAAACAATCGACGAACACGTATGTTCTCGAGTTGGATGTTTTCAGATAACTTTATTGCAATCCCTGAGAAAAGCTGATGGATTTGGATACCATCAGAGAACCATTGATAATAAAGCAAGTAAATTGCAAATACTTACAGCAACAACAGTGATTTTTAACGATGTAAAGCACGAAGTAGGAGTATATACTTCAACTACTAATTCAACTTTTTTTAATTTCTTTCCACGAAAAAGTTGTTTTGTTGTCAATTTTTTGTTGATTTTGTATTATATTATATAGGGGCTGTCCCAGACAACACATCTGTACAAATCTATCACTTTAAGAGGGATCAAAGTTTTACGACGAAATACCAACTGATTTTTTATAATAACAAATCAAACTGGTATAAGTTGAACTGTTGGACTAAAAATTTATGATGGCAATTGATTCAATACCGAATTTTTTAACGTTATCTTCAAATTTAACCTCTAAAGAGTTGAAACAAAGAAATTTTGAATTGAGTACAGAGCCTTGTATTTACATCAACTAGTAGAACCGACTGATCGTAGCCTGATTTTTGCTCAGTTGGTAGATATTTGCAAAAGAATTAACTGGCATGTCAATAAGAGTATATACTTGAGCATCGGTATACATATGTATATACAATATGTTTCTCAGTGTAAGTGTTTGTATTAATATCGTTTTCTCCAATAATGATTGATCCACAGACAAACTCAAAGATAAAGAATATTCCCCCAATTTTAGTTTTGGTGTGATTTTGTTTTTGTGACACAAAAGCGAAAAGCAAAAAAATTTAAGATATTTTTGAAAGGATCATTTTGAATTCCTTTCTCTTAATCGCTTATTATCATTCATCAAGAACCGAATTGGCCAAAGCTTATATCATGCTATAGGCTCATTAATAGATAGCATCTTAGGGGAAGTACTACCTTATTACAGTTATCAACCTATTCTGTTCTTGGAATCAATTCTAACCACTTTACCCCTTGTTTCCCAAACAAGCGTTATTGAAAACAAAATCTCCTACCACCCAACCACAATTTCACAGCAAACTTGCAATTGTAAGAGATGCTTGGGCATCATCACCGTATTGAAAGTTATCAGATGAGCTCAAGTCGTTACCAGAATTAAAGACATCTCCCTGAATTTGGAACGAACTCATCTTTACAATGGCGGTAATCCCTAATATGATGAGTACTTTTATTTTGAGTAAGACAAATATATGGCACAGTTATGAAAGTCACCATGGCGATATTCGAGATAGATTATCATTGGAGGAAGTCCCTGAGACTTTTGAGGAGAAACAAAATTTGAAATATACTAACGCTTACTGACACCAATTGATTATAGCCGCCACACCGAACTCTGAGAACTCGTGTGAGTATCTTGTCAAAATTATACTAACCTTTACTAACACCAATCCATTCTAGCTACTAAATCACTAACATCAATCAATTCTAGCTTTTACATTACTAACACCAATCAGCTCTAGCTTTTACATTACTAACACCAATCCAATTCTAGCTTCCACACAGGACTCTGATAACTCATGTGAGTATTATCTCAGAATTATACTAACCCTGACTAACACAGATCAATTATAGCTTCCACACAGAACTCTGAGAACTCATGTGAGTACATTGTCAAAACTTTACTAGCCCCATATCTGATTTCAGCATTATTATCGATAGATTCAACTTGTCGTTAGCGAACAGACATATTAGACTATATCAATGTTTTCAGTA
Organism: Nakazawaea populi; assembly: GCA_030557235.1. Taxonomy (NCBI): domain Eukaryota; kingdom Fungi; phylum Ascomycota; class Pichiomycetes; order Alaninales; family Pachysolenaceae; genus Nakazawaea; species Nakazawaea populi. The sequence goes on from JAKTVN010000021.1 coordinate 141,874, forward strand.
TATTCACTTCATTATCGGGGAGAAAATGAATGTCACATCCATCTAATTCATTTGTCTGTCATAGTTGGATTAAGCAAGAAATACACCCGCACGCTCCCTCCAGTCAGCAATATCCTACACATATCATCACCTTTCCACCAACTCACGTTCAACCCACAGCACTTCCATGTGTTATGTATTTATATATGACTACATAGTTGTATAGTATGTAGGTATATAGTATGTAGGTATATAGTATGTAGATGTATAGTATGTAGGTATGTAGTATGTAGATGTATAGTATGTAGGTATGTAGTATGTAGATGTATAGTATGTAGGCGTATAGTATGTAGGTATATAGTATGTAGGTATATAGTATGTAGATGTATAGTATGTAGGTATGTAGTATGTAGATGTATAGTATGTAGATGTATAGTATGTAGGCGTATAGTCTGTAGGTAGTGATGTAGGTAGTTGTAGTTTCTCAAGGGCACTTTTACATGTCACTTACCCAGCTATGAATTCTATTCCAGGGATATTACGGCTAAGATTAATTTCTAAAAGTGTTCATTACATTACAAGTGTTATACATTAATCATCATCTCCATCAGGGTTGACAACAAACAACCTCAACTTGCCATCGGGCCCAGCACCAGGCAGATAGCTCCTCACGCTTCCAGCTCTATTCAATTCACTGATATCATTTAACTTGACATTGGTCAAGTGATTTTGTGGATTGCCTTTATAATCTTGTACCATGTAATCTTCAAAATCTAATTCATCATTAGGTGACGAGTCCATTAATGAGGACTGTCTTCTATGTTTGAGACTAGCATTGCTAGTGGCTGAATAAAGTGAGTTGGATTTCGAGTATACCAAGTTCAAATCATTGGTTGACTTGAACCCTGGTGGGATCATTGAACCTAATTGAGTATGTGCTAGTGAACTACCAGATGTGATCGTGGTTGGAGTAGACAGTTTCGAAAGATCTTCATCATCCACTTCACTAGCTAATAATCTTGGCCTCAAATTACCATGCTTGATATCAGCACTGGAAAGCACACCTTTTTTGAAAAGTGACATTGTTGTCTTCGAATATTTGGTGTGTAACGCGATTTTCTTACTCTTCTCACTCTCCGATTTAATTGCAATTGGCAAATTCCATTTCGGAGGAACAATATTGCTATATGCAGTGCCTGCTTTCTTTCGAATAGCCATGACATAAGCAGATTTGACACCTTCATCGGGATGGACCAATTTCTGTTGTGGTACCAGTGAGGCCCTCGATGATGATGCTATTTTGGCTTGCGGCTGAATCTCATCAACTATTGGAGCATTCTCGACAAAAGGTGGCAGTTGTTGTTGACTCACAGAGACTGACCGACCACTTCTCCCCGAAACTGGAAAGTCTGGCGGAGGTCTTCTTTGTTGTTGTTTGACAATTTTAGCTTTAGAAGCAATTTTAGTACTCGTGGGGTCCGTTAAATGATTGAAGGTGACCCCGGGAGAAGTTGCTGGATTAATTGCACTGCTGGTCGGTTGTGAGTAAGCAACAGGGATAACAATAGCTTCCTCTCTCCTGTCGTACATGTGTGACAAAGTCTGGCCCTCAGTTGGTGTTATCACAGGAGATATAGATCCCATCGCCGATGTGGAGTGTCCTATTACTTGGGATACTCCCAATGTTGAAGGTAAAGAAGATTTGGATGGGGCCACTGCTGGAAGTGCCGGTGGTGGGTAAGATGGAACGTGTAGATGACCCTCTCCACCAATTGCGCTCTTGTCGGCAGTCAGCAAGTAGTCATCAACATCGATGCCTCCAAAATAGGAATTTCTCTTATTGGCAACGTCTTTCAAGTCCAGCTTTACTTCGCTTGACTCTTCCGAGTCCAGGTCGCTGACATTGTTTGTGATTATCATTCTTCTGGGAGGGCTATCATCTTCATACTCAAATGGAGAGTAAAAATGTGAACGCGGAGTGAAACTGAGTTTCTCTCCGTCCGATTCATTATCACCGGTTCCGCTTGATGACAAATCTTCATATTTGGAAGTGACATTGTTTGTCATGGATCTATTGTCGGATACATATTCTATTGTTGGTGGTCTTGTTAGAGAGGCTCCATCCTCAGAAAGAGCGGCTTCGTTGTATTTTGGTGATGTAGTGGCATGGAAAGATGGTGACAAGTTGTGATGATTTTGAATCATATCATCATGTTGAGATATATATCTATCCTGAAAGTCGTTTTCTTGCTCTAGTAAATAATCAGTACCTTCATAGTCAATACTGTTTGAGTCATCTTCTTTATCATCATCTAGAAAACGGTTGTTATAGGCATCAGAGATATCTGACCCATGACCATTGACTGCATCCATGGAAAACTGATTTCTTAATGTTCTTGGGGGTTGCAAATCTTTAGATTTTGGAGTATCTTCTCTACTTGACCTGTCTAAAATGGGAGCGGAGTCAGTCATTTCTTCAACTTCTCTACCTGAGTCTCTTTCGGAATTCACAATATCAGGAGATCCATTGACAACTTTGAAAGCTTGGTGTTCAATACTCTCTTCGCTTCCACTATAATCAGAGTTATTGTCCAGTGTGGTTATTGAGCTTTTAACTTCTCCATTGTCCGCATCGAAGAATTCTTCGTCAGTAGTATCGAAATGAGCGCTCGTATTGAAGTTAGAACTCAAAACATTGTGAGGTGATCCCAATAACGACAAATCCCCTGCCAATTGATTATTCAATGCACTTGGTGGTGGCACCGGTAAAAAGGATGACTGATCCTTTACAATTGAGTTCAAGTCTGTCATTCCAGGATCTTTCCGTATAAATGAAGAGTCCTTTTCTCTTGGGAACTCTGAAGAGCGATCATCACTTGCGTCATCAAGATCACTGTTCTCTTCCAAATCAGACATTTCAGAGTCACTACTACTATTGGATACACGATTCTGAATGACTTTAGATGGAGTTCTGCTGTGAGAAACAAGACTGTCTCGTGTCTTGATCAGTTGCATAGGGTAAGAATCTTGCATGAAATTTTCACTTTCAACGTTAGATGTGTGCCGGCTATGTGACAAGTAATTCTCCACCCTTTGTTTCAATTGCAGGCTTTCCTTGTATATGGAGTCTTCATCACCTTCCACAATAGTTGAAGCTTGCCGACTATGTGTTAGATGATCATCTACTTTTTCATTCAATTGAACGCTCTCCTTGAGAAGAAGATTTATTCTCTTCATATTCTCATCGTCTGTGGTATCCACTGGTGATCCTGGTTCACCGAACCCTGTCATAGAATCCAGATCATCGTCATCGACTATTAATTTCAAGTTACTAGAAGTTCTCACGTTCGAAGTGCTACCACTATTGTGGTAACCATATATGAATGGGGAATGAGTCGAATAAACACTAGATGCAGCAGGAGATCCAGTGGTTGTTGATGTTATGTTGATATCTGATTGGTTGTTGGCTCCGAGATTTGTGACCAACTTGTTCAAGTCTGGCTTGGTTGTAGTTGGTGATTTATTGATAATTGCCGAGGATGTGTCTATGGCGCCCAAAATACTTGGAGTAGACTTGACTTCTGGCCTCTTAGCAGGAAGTTCGGGGGGTGGCTTCCTCTTCAAAGTACGCTTCACTTGCGTTGAAGGTGAATTGCTTCTGAGCGAATCACTCAGATTAGATTGGATTGACCTCACAGCGTCCAACATTGGTGAGATATTGTTGGACGACTGTATCACTTCGGGCTGCGGTGAAGATGGTATCACACTGATATATGGCTTTGGTTGCAGTGGTAATGGTGAGAGTGTTGCTGGTTGCAGCAATGTCAATGATGGAGACTTTGATGTTGTTGTTTGTGTTGCAGTTATTGAGGGGCTTTTTTTCTCCACAGAAAGAGACGGTGTAAGCAGCTTTGTCTTTGGTTTCAGTTGAGGTAGTTGAGGAATGGCACTCGAGGTACTCAACATGGCACTACGCTTGGGTACGTCAGCTTCATGTATGACATCGTTGTCCTTAGGTAATAGTATTGTCCTGTGTTTGGAACTGTGTGTCAGGTTTGGCTTGTTGGTGGTGGTAGTAGAAGACAGCAGCAGGCTTTTGTTACCTGTGGAGCCAAATCCAAAAGTATTGAGTAAAAGCGATCTTCTCTTGTCCCTTGAACTCATCGAAAGATGGGGTGTCTTGTTAAAGTTTGGATATAGTTGGAAAACAATTGAATGAAGACTTAAGTGTTTGTTGATCGTTTAAGTAAATTTTTTATTTTTTTTATTTTTTGGGTTTGGGCAATTTTCTATAAGACAATTGCACTTTTTGACTTCATACACATAAAGCTACACTACATATCACCAAAGAGAATAGGCTTGTATTAGCTAGATGAGCTTATCGGGTGTCAATATGTAGTGACAAACAAGATTGAGATCAAAAGAAAACGAGAAAAAGAAAACGAGACATAGCTATGAAGCAGGGCATCGGTGATTTGCATTAGCGCACGTCGTTCCTGCATCTTTAATAGAATATCTCGAACGGTCTATACATTTCGTTGCAACTCAAGAAAGAGAGCCTGAAATAAATCAACTGACGATTATTTTGAGATTCTCTGCAAGATGCATTTATTTGTGGGTAATTTGGCAAAAATCAATTGTGCAATACGTTGCAACCAAAGAGTATGATCTCCAATAAAATTAAATGCAAAAATGTTTTTGAGCTGTTCTAAAGCATTCTTCTAATTCCGTTTCATAAAACTCAATTGAGGTATGAGATTCATATATATATATATCAGGGTTTTGTCTTCCACGAGATACGTTGACACATTGTCAGTTGTGTGTTTATCGAAAGATATATATCTATCTCTATATAATTTTAAAAGGCAGGGTAATCTTCTACTAAAGAGAAAAAAAAAATTTTAAAAGAAAACAAAAAAATTTCACTTTTAAAGAAGAAGAAGAAGATCACAAAGTTATATCATACTCCTATCAGCTCTAAAAGACAAAATGGGAAAAGATAAGAAGGAAAAATCATCCAGCTCCTCTAAGACTGAGGAAGTTGATAACTATGAAAAGAGAATGCCAGCTGTATTACCATTCGCCAAACCATTGGCTCCAAAGAAGATGAACAAAAAAGTTTTGAAAACTGTCAAGAAGGCCTCTAAGGCCAAACATGTCAAGAGAGGTGTAAAAGAAGTCGTCAAGGCCTTGAGGAAAGGTGAAAAGGGTTTGGTCATCATTGCTGGTGATATCAGTCCTCCAGATGTCATTTCTCATTTGCCTGTGTTGTGTGAGGATTCATCTGTTCCATACATCTTTTTACCATCGAAGGAGGATTTAGGTTCCGCCGGTGCTACAAAGAGACCAACCTCTTGTGTAATGATAGTGCCAAATGGGGGTAAGAGTAAGAAGGGTGGTGACTCTAAGGCTGCTGAAGAGTACAGGGAAGGATACGATGAAATCGTCAAGGAAATTCCATCTTTATAAACATATGTTGTTGAATGTTTTTCATAAAAAAGGGTTTGTTTCGAGAAATGATGAGATGATGAAGAGAGAAGAAGAATGGGTCATGTGTTAATCAAGTCTGCTTTTACCGTATTGGTAAGCTTGTCTTCTGTATATTGGTTTAGATATTAACTAGGTTGCTTTGTTTGTATATCATCCCTACATTTGTAGACCTGGTAGCTCATACTCGAACCCTTTTTTGAATGAAGAAAGTTCAACGTATAGCATCCATAGACGTACTCTAATTGGTGTGTGAGGCGCTCACTTTCCCCATACACATATTATTTACTTTTGGGTCAACACTAGCTTGCAACGATATTCTTCAAAATTCTAACGACCAATTATCAATTAAGGTGTCTCGTATATACCAGGGAAACCAAATTTTCATGCATTTGTAAACCCAATGAGTGTGATAACGATTTTTGAAATCACTTATCTCTTATATAACTCACTTATTTGGCATATGATTATATCGAATAAATATAGCCGCAGTTATTGCAATCAAAAATCGAGTTACTACTAAGTTAGTTCGTCTTTTGGTGTAAGTGTGATAGCTGGAGTGAGGTGATGCTCTTTTGCTCAGTGTACCTGCTGCCCTGCAAGACGTGCAACATAAAAAGAATTGGTGATCATATTTCTGTGACAAATGCTATATATATATATACAAAGAGCTTTGTCAAAAAAAAAAGTTATAAGGGAAAATGGCGCGAGAAGGTTATCAGATCACCATATATATGTTCTGAAAATTATTAAAAAGTTGAAAAAATGTTGTCTTTAATTCACAATTTGGATCCAGTGGTACCGCCCAGCAATGTAAAGCTTACCTTAATGAATAGAAGATAAGGTAGTGAGTGAGTGAGTGAGTGAGTGACTCATTTCATTCGAACAAGCTTTGTTTAGTGAAATAACATGTTGGCTCGGCATGACCTGGTCAGCTGTTGACGCTAAATTTACCGTCCTTTTCATGGTTATCTAAAAATTACTTATATACTTGAGATGACATAATAAGGCGATATCATTGGTGGAGTGGGTTGAACTGGCCGGTGAGTGAGATGCGTCCTGTTAAGGGCCGGAATGTTTTTTTTTTCATCACATTTTTTTTAGGAGAGATGTAAAGGTTTTATAAATAAATTTTGAAATGGGATGAATTTGTTCATATAGCTTTTGGCCAGTCATTCAATTATATATATATAGATAAATATATATGAAAACAGTGGGATGTCTTTGCATATAATAACCAACTCTGTTGGTTCAATTTCGAGCAAAAGGGCGCTATCAACAAGGTCCCTGATTTGGGCATCTCAAAATTTGACTGAAAAGATCGCTCAAAGATATGCTGTTGGATTACCTGATGGTAAAGTGGTACAGAGTGGTGACTACGTCTCGATCAAACCAGCACATGTCATGTCCCATGATAATTCATGGCCTGTTGCCACCAAGTTCATGAAGTTGGGGCTGTCAAAGGTGAAGGATAACAGACAAATTGTCAACACATTAGATCATGATGTTCAAAATAAATCAGAGGCCAACGTTAAGAAATATAAAAATATACAAAAATTTGCTGAAGAGCAAGGCATCGATTTCTATCCAGCAGGCCGTGGTATAGGACATCAGATCATGATAGAAGAAGGTTATGCATTCCCACTTAACATGACTGTTGCCTCAGACTCTCATTCAAATACTTATGGAGGTATTGGCTCATTGGGTACTCCCATTGTCAGAACCGATGCTGCAGCTATCTGGGCAACAGGACAAACTTGGTGGCAGATACCCCCAGTGGCAAGAGTGGAATTGCTTGGTGAGTTGCCTAAAGGTGTAACGGGTAAGGATGTCATTGTGTCGTTGTGTGGTGTCTTTAATAATGATGAGGTTTTAAACCATGCTATCGAGTTTGTTGGAGATCATGTCGAAAAGATTCCTATCGACTATAGATTGACTATTGCCAATATGACTACCGAATGGGGGGCTCTTTCTGGAGTATTCCCTGTAGATAGCACATTAATCAAATGGTATCAAGATAGATTAAAACGAGTTGGTCCAAATCATCCAAGAATAAATGAAAAAACTATTCAACTGTTGATTGACAACACCGAAGGAGCCGATCCTGATGCTTATTATGCCAAGACTTTGAAAATAGATTTGAGTTCATTGTCACCACACGTTTCTGGTCCTAATTCTGTTAAGATTTCTAGTCCCGTTGACAAATTGTCAAAGGATGATATGAAGATTAACAAGGCTTACTTGGTTTCATGTACAAACTCCAGATTGAGTGATATTAAAGCTGCTGCTGATATTGTGGGTCAAAACAAAGTTGCACCAGGTGTTGAATTCTACATCGCTGCTGCCTCCAACTTGGTCCAAAAAGATGCAGAGTCCATTGGTGCATGGCAAACTCTTATTGATGCTGGTTGTATCCCATTGCCAGCTGGTTGTGGTCCATGTATCGGATTAGGTGCAGGTTTATTGGAACCAGGAGAAATCGGTATCAGTGCTACAAACAGAAATTTTAAAGGTAGAATGGGTAGTAAAGATGCTTTAGCATTCTTAGCATCACCAGAAGTGGTTGCTGCATCAGCTGTGATGGGTAAGATTGCTGCTCCTGAAGAAGTTTTGGGCAAACCAGTAGAGAAATCTAAAGATTTGATAAAGGAAATTATTGTACACGAGAAGTCAGCTTCGGTTGGTGATGATTCTTCGAGTGATGCTGCCACAGAGGTGTTAGATGGGTTCCCAGAACGTATCGAAGGCGAGTTGATCTTGTGTGATGCCGATAATATCAACACCGATGGTATTTATCCAGGTAAGTACACTTACCAAGATGACGTCACCAGAGAAAAGATGGCTGAAGTATGTATGGAGAATTATGATTCTGAGTTTGGTGCAAAGACTAAAGCTGGTGATATCATCGTTTCAGGTTTTAACTTCGGTACCGGATCTTCAAGAGAACAAGCCGCCACTGCTATATTGGCCAGAGATATGAAATTGATCGTTGCCGGTTCATTTGGTAATATTTTCTCCAGAAATTCTATTAACAATGCTTTATTGACATTGGAGATTCCTAAATTGATCAACCTGTTGAGAGAAAAATATAAGGATGCACCAAAGGAATTGACAAGAAGAACCGGTTGGTTCTTGACATATGATGTCAGAAAAGCCACTGTGATTGTCACCGATGGCGTTGATGGTAAAGAAGTTTTGAGAGAAAAGGTTGGAGAGTTAGGTACCAACTTGCAAGATATCATTATCAAAGGTGGTTTAGAAGGATGGGTTAAAAGTGAATTGGCCTCTGCTACCGCTGCCTGATATGATTGTGTAAAAAAAAAAGAACAACAACATTATTATTTATTATTATACGATTGATTTTATTTTTGGCTTATAGACAATAAATCATTTATTTATCATTATCCTCTAGTAAAATGTAATTGTAAAGTTGATCCTCTTCTTAGAAGAATTGATAAGAAAGTATCATCTCTCAAACACACACACACGACCTCATCTTTAAAAGAAAAGAAAAAAATTGTGAAAAATAAAAAAAAAAAAATTTTGTGAAAAAAAAAAATTTATAGAACAGAAGAAAGAGAGATAATAATTATATACATATATATACATCTGATACTACAAGATTAACAACTATGTCGTCAGATAAGAAAGAATTCAAGCCTGTCACAGTAGAAAAATCAATACCTGTTGATTATGATCTTGGAAATTTGGCTCTTTTTGATCCAAATCCTTTAGACCCTTCCAGAATGACCAATGATGAAACCACAAATGCATACTTGAACGAACTCACAAGAGATAATGCTCAATTGATAATCAACCAGATATTGTCCTTGCCTGTGAGATCTACAACAGAGGGAAACTCTGCAGAAGGTGGGTCGGCTTCCAACATCACATTAGTACAATTACCACAACCAACAACTGCATTGCCAAGAGAGAAAGCATTGCCAAAAGTTAAACCACCAACAAAGTGGGAACAATTTGCTGCTAGAAAAGGTATTCAAAAGAAAGGTAAAGAAGGAAAGATGGTTTTCGATGAAGACACAAAAGAGTGGGTGCCTAAATGGGGGTATGGTGGTAAAAATAAGAAGATTGATGATCAATGGTTGGTGGAAGTAGATGAAGAAAAAGTCAAGAAACCTGGGGATGAGTTGATCGATCCAAGAAGTTTGAGTAGACAGGATAGAAAGAAGTTGGTGAAGAAGAATGAGTTGCAACACAAGAGAAACTTGAAAAAAGCTGAGGGACATTAAAGATAAAGGAAAGGCTAAAGAGCAAGAGATTGTAAACGTTGCGTATTATGTACATTATTATATTTTGATTCCATATCATCTTCTCTAGTCATGAGAATAATCACCATTGCATGTTGCGAAATCCTATAATTGTAGTGGTCAAATCTATATCTTTTATCTGAATCACTTTTTGTACTTGAATGCCTTCCTTTGTCTCTTCAGTTTTATAAAACTTTCAAACAAAGAAAAAAAAAAATTTTGGCTCATCGCAAGAGATTAAAAGGGTTTACGAAAACAACGTCAAACAAATCTATTGAATAAAGATGGCAAGCCTTAACAATGCAAGTTTGACCATCTTGGACAAGGACCTGGAGCACTCTGCATTTTTGATCAGGTCAAAGTCTCGACAAAATCTTCACAGAATCAAGATTTTAGGAACGGGAGGTACCATTGCTTCTAAAGGAGATTCGTCCTCACAAACAGCTGGTTATAAAGTGGATTTATCAATTGACGAATTATTGGTGTCAATTCCAGATACCTCAAGCTTAGTTGATCTCGAGTATAAGCAAGTGATGAATGTCGACTCCAAAGAATTTGACCTGGATCACTTGATAACATTGTACAATGCCGTCGTGGAGTGCATTGAAAATGGGTTTGATGGTATTGTAATAACCCATGGCACAGACACAATGGAAGAGACTGCCTTCTTTTTACAGTCTTGTATCGATACTGAGATTCCTATTGTAATCTCTGGAAGTATGAGACCCTCGACTGCTATCAGCGCTGATGGGCCAATGAATCTATACCAACTGATTTGTATCGCAGCACTGGACACAAGTCGTGGAAGAGGTATTCTTGTGTCATTAAACGATCAAGTCAGTTCAGGTTTTTACATAACAAAAGCTAATGCCAACACTTTGGACTCTTTCAATGGAAGACAAGGTTATTTGGGAAATTTTGTCAACAATGAAATTCACTACTATTATCCACCTGTCAAGCCAGTGGGGCTCACATACTTCAATTTGAATCAAAGTAAAAAATTTGAAGAAGTAGCCATCATTTATGCTCATCAGGGGCTCAACGAGAAAATATTTGAAATACTCATTGATAATTTAAAGCTCAAAGGGATTGTGATAGCGACAATGGGTGCTGGTTCATTGAATGAGGTCACCATCGCTGAGTTACTGTCAGTTTGGAAAACACATGAGATCCCAATCATTTTTTCCAAAAGGTCGATGGATGGTATGGTGCCAAGAATGAATATACCCAATGACTGGGCCATTGCAGGTGGTTATTTGAACCCACAGAAGCTGAGGATCTTACTCCAGTTGTGTTTGAACAGCAGTATGGATCTACGTCAGATAAAGGAGACATTTGGAAGTGTTTATGGTGGATAAAGAAGATCATGATACAATTCATTGAATACTCAATTATAGATCTATAGAATAATACAATATTGAAATATTGTTTGCTCCCTTTGCTCTTTTTGCTCTCACTTGACCGCAATCAACCCCTTGGTTTCATCAACTGAAACAGGGTTTTTGGAATTTCCAATATATAAAACTTTCAAACTCATTTAATATCGTTGGCTTTTGATTTAACAAAAGTAGATTGAAAATTAACCCCTTGTACAACGGCGTATCTCTGGCCCCGAAAAAAAACAAAAAAATCTCACTCCACACACATAGGAAATTGATAGCAATTTAAATGTATGTGGCAAATCACCATAGATCTGTTCAACAGTTGGAGATGTTCAAGAGGTCAATTGGCATATTCAAATCGCCTCACCCTCGTGTTGGGTGGAGAAGATACCAGTCTGTAATCGCCTCTGTGCCACCGGGCCTGGAAAGTGCCACTGATGCAGCAATGAAGAATGACACAGAGATTGGTGAAGACGACGACACTGCGAACACCGGTGTCATCAAAAAGGAGAGACAAGAGTCATTAATATATTTCGATCATATCATTCCTTTCACATCATCGAAATGGTCTCAATATCTTTGGCTGATATTCTTCCGCGGTGGAGACAATGCTATCAAATCTAACATCACTGCATTATTGGGCAAGGATGAGCAATACACCATAAAATCTATTCAACCGATGAAAAGAGATGGTGGTGCCTTTGTCAAATTTCAAGTTCCATGGAGGGAACCTATTCAAGATTTTAACAAGCAACTTTTGAAAAGGGTCAATCAACTGCCACATTCTGGATTCATTAATCTCTATTTCAAGCCCAGATGTTTCCCCGTTAAGGGTAAACCTTGGATCGAGGATTTGAAAAGATTTCCTTCTCCTAAAGTGAAGGTGACTTTCAATGGGCCAGACTTGACTCAGGAAGAGATGTACTTGTTGTTCAGAAGATATGGTTTGATTGTTGACATTGAGCCTCCAAAACCAGACTCGAAAGATTTGATGAAGAGTGCATTCATCACATTCAACTTGACGCGTGGAGCAATCACTGCTAAGAATTGTCTTAATGGTTATCAATTGAATGATACAACTTTGCACATCCAGTTTGTCCCAATAGTGAAAAATAGTCCGATGTTGAATGCCATTGTCAATCACCAGAGAATATCAATTCCTATCATATTGACAATTTTGACACTGATTCTGTTCTTCATCTTTGAACCTATCAGAGAATTCTCTATCAAGGAAAAAATCACTCAACGTTACTCTTTGAGGAACAGCTTGATTTTCAGAAGGTTTATGGATTTCACCAATTCTACAACTTCAAAATTTAAAAGGCTTTTGTATCAAAATAACCGCTCCCAAGGAGACGGTAAGATCAATACACTTTGGTTAGAGAGGTATGAAAAGGTAAAAGAATTGAAATTATGGATAGAAGAAAATGTCAATACTTTTATCGTAATACGTGGTCCACGTGGCAGTGGTAAACATGAGATGGTCATTGATCATGCTTTGAAAGACAGAAGCAATGTCTTGGTCATTGATTGTGACCAATTGCTTAAATCAAGAAATGACCAGCGTTTGATTCTGAACTTAGGACAGCAGATTGGGTATTTCCCCAGTTTCCCATGGTTAAATTCATTAACAAGCTTCATCGATTTAGGATTACAAGGTTTAATCGGACAAAAATCAGGTATCAGTGAGTCCAAAGAGCAACAGGTGAAGACCATGTTAAACACAGCTTTACTGAGTATTAGAGATTTGAGTTTGGAACAGTATGGACACGAGGAAAATGATGGTGAAGAGGAAGAGAAAGTACTTAAAGAAGAAGATTATTTACAGCAACATCCAGAAAGAAAACCTGTTATTGTTATCGATAGATATCAACCATCAAGAAAGCTGAATGAGCGAAATGCTTTTGTATATAAAGAGATTTCCGAGTGGGCTGCTAATTTGATTTCAATGAACATTGCTCACGTCATTTTCATCACTGATGACATTGGATCCCAAGGTCAGTTAAGCGAGTCACTACCAAATCAAGTCTTTAAGACATCAACTTTATCTGATGCATCACTGGAGAGTGCCAAAAATTACATCTTGAGTCAATTACAAGATATGACAGCCTCTTCCAAAGTGTTGAATAATTTAGATCAAACAATCAAACCACTTGGTGGAAGAATGTTAGATTTACAAGCATTTGTCAGACGTATCAAGAGTGGTGAGAGTCCTATGGAGGCTATTAACGAAATGATTGTACAAACATCTGAACAATTGACGCAAGTGTTCTTCAACAAGGAGCATGAAAAGTTTGATAGCTCTCATGTTTGGGTTTTGATGAAGAGATTGGCCGAAACTGATGAAATTGACTTCAATGAAATTTCATTACACCCATTATTCAAATCAAATCCAGTGGATGTGTTGAGCGCCTTAGAATCAACCGAATTGATATCTTTGATCAAAGATCGTGGTTTGATTAAGACGATCAAGCCAGGTAAACCCTTGTACAAATCAAGTTTCATCAATTTGACACAAGATCCTCAAATATTCAAGGATTTAGAGATCAGATATAATTTAGAGTTGATTGCCTTTGAAAATAAAAGAATATCGAAATGGGTTGATGAAATTAACAGATTTGGTGAGTTTAGCGATTTAAGTGCAAACAAAATATTCAAGCCGCGGTTGGAGTACCTTGCAGATAAGATAAAACTGAGTACTGATGTTATCATTACCTCTGAGAAACTGGTGAAAACTTTGGGAAAGCCATGAAAAGAAATTTTATGTAAATAATTATGTAATGTTGAAAATTCTAATTTTGAATCATGTTCTTTGTTTATTTTTTTTTTTCTGCAGCTATCTAAAACATATCTACAAATGCATAGACTCTTTCAAGCAACCATTGATTGAACTCATGATTGAATTCAATCTGTGTTTTCGATTGTTGTTGTAACTCCATCCTATTTTTTAAGTTTTTCCAGCCAAGTATAAAATTTATCAACAATATTCCTACCAATCCCACAGACAATACGATAGGTCCAAATATAGCATCAAGATGCTTTCCTGATCTCAGCTTGATCAATGACATACGTTTATTCCATATGTAATAACTCCATCCGGTAATAAATATTGTCAATCCCAAATACATCAATGTGATATAGTACAAAGCGCTTGAGAAATTTGAAGCGTTTAATGAGTTCAACAATGTAATTGTTAGAATCGTCAAATATGTTACAACGTGATTCCACCTCAAGTAAGTTCTCTCATTGGCCAAGAAAACTTTAGGTTCGATTTTCAAAGGACCCGAGAGTCTCAATAATTGTGTCGGTTTAGTTACACCGGGTGGTAAATCTACTTCCTCATCGGACTCATCATAAGATGAATGGTTAGATGAAACCACTGGTTGTAAATTGTTAGCAATGTCATTACTATCATTGATCGTGTTGTTATTATTTGTTGAAGCTGATGTGGCTCTAGTTTCCGTCTCTGAGTCGGTGATATCATCATCAGATGAATCGTTGTCCTCTAGATCAAACTCATTATCATCATCCTTGATCAACTCCTCGATCTTACCAAGGTACATTGTTGGTGAAGCCGGAGATTTCAAGAGCTTCAAATTGTTGGATTCCTTAGCCAACTTAGCGCTCTTGAGCTTAGAATCTCTATAAGCATCTTCCGGTGCCTTTCTGATGTCGTTTTCCAATTCTGGCAACCAGAATGGTAATATGTCGAGATTGTCATCTTCTAAGAACAATGATGAAACTCCTTGTACAAATTTACTGAAATTCGGAACTTCTTTCACCAAGTGAGAGTTTGTCAACTCATTAACCCACTTATATGTCTTTGATGATTTATTCCTTAAAATAGAATTCTTCACTTTCAACTCCATAACACAGTATGGAAATTTGGTATATTCACCTTTTCTCAAAACCGAATAGACATCTTTGAGATTAGAATCATCTAAATCTGTTCTGTGCCAACTTGACAGATTTCTGATTGGTCTATCTTTGTCAAAAGAGTCTTCCCTGATAAATAAAATGTTGCTGTCAATTGTAATTCTCAAATTGTTGTCATCTCCTGGAATCTGGAATGCAGTTCTCGTGAAAACTGTTCTTAAAACCGGTTGAAGATCATTTTGACTTATGAAATCATGAATCAGTTTGAAATCATTCTCATATTTTGTTAAGATATCCTTTGGTAAGTTTCTCTTATTCATCTTCTTCATAAACTTTGCCAAATCATATTTATCTTGCTTGAGTTTTGTGTCACCCACATCCATTGCGTTATGATCATTGTCATCATCGTCATCTTCGTCATGCTCAATATCGATAAAGTCATTGATATATTTCTCTTTCAATTGTAATCTAGTGTCACTAGATTCCCCCGTGTCATAATTGAAATATTTTTTCTCTATAGTCAAATCTGGGTTCTCATTTAATTTACCGGTCCACTTGATTCTCAATGACGGCGTCTTGTTCAAGTTTCTCAACAACTTCATGTTGTATAACTCAAAATTACTATTGTCGAAGTAGAGTGAAGTAATTGTTGGATCTTGAGTGCTGTCCTCATCGAAATCATCCCTATTGTTGTTATTGTAAACCAAAACTGGTAAATGTCTCAATATTGTGGTTTTGATTTCCATTAAATTCTCAGGATGAACCCAAAATTTCAAAACTTGATACGAGTTATCAAGAGTTGTCGTGGTCGGTGTCAGTGTGGAGGATGATAATCTTCCCGAAGACGATAACTTGTTGACCGATGTATTCAATGAAGTGGACAATGACGAGGATTCAAAATTTTCTCTCAAGAATTGATACAATATACTCAATCTGTAAAGGTATGGACTGTAATCTTCTGAATGGAAAGGAAGGTTTTTCAACCTCACATTGAGCAATGCCTTTACCGAGTAATGTTTGTGCAATCTGTCGTGCTTCTTGACAATTTTGAGAAATCCTGTAAAATTTAATCTTGAAAAACGATCCAATTCCTGCGTGAATGAAAGCAAATTCTCCAACGACTTTTGAAAAGTTAACAAATTAAAATCTTGTTGTTGTTGATGTTCGACATATGATTCAACTTGAGTTTCTAATTCGGTGATTTTTGTGTCCAATTTAGCGTACTGAGTCGATTCAAAATTGTAAACTTTCTCCAACTCTGAATCCAATAGGCTGACAAATTTGTTTTCATCATTATCTCCCCATGGTTCACTCAAAATGATGTTTTCCTTGAGTAACTTCTTAAGCAGTTCATAATTTATGTAGTATTGCTTCCAAGCTGGAAATATCTCATTTTGCAACTTGACACCAAATAACATCTTTCTCTTCGCTTGATGCTGTTGCTGTTGTTCTGCTTTAATATTTGTGTCCTGTGCAGAACTTGACATTTGGACAAGTTTTCTTAGTCTTATATCTTTCCGCCTGCTACTGGCTGCTGCTGTCAAGAACTTTTTTTTTTATCAGTTTTTTTCTTCTCGCTTGAAATTGAACGCACGTGCCAAATATTTGACTATTTTCGAGTGTTGGGCCGCATTCAATCACCAAATCGAGCTATCACGGTTAACTATATAAATCAGAAAAGTATAGAACATCTAAAATAAATCTTCAACAACTGATGGGGACGGTGTGATTGGCTTTTCAGTAAGCTTTTGTAGTACCTTAAAGTAACTCAACTTGAACTCGTTAAAGTCATTCTGTGTGCCCTTAGCTGTATCTTCCCTGAGCAATAATTCATTAATGAGTTTTACATCGTATCTCTCAGCGTATGCCAAATTACCATCCTTCATTCTCTGGTCGTGAATTTTTTCAACCTGCTCACTGAGGAACTCTTTTATGAAGTTTTTCAATATTTTATCTTTAATCCTTGCATCACCTTCCAACTTCACGGACAGCAGTTGAATAATCGGCTTACCCCGCCCACCATGTGATCTTGTTGAAGTGCCATTCCTACCATTTTTGGCGTTTGTAGTTGACGAGCCATTGCCGGTGCGAGTGCTGTGGGCAACAACGGCAATTGCTGGAGGACCATCGTTTATTATTCTTTTCTTTCTTCCCTTTTTGTTCAACTTCATCTTACCATCCTTAGCTGCACTTTCCAGATTATCTGACAAGTTTTCCACTATTTCCAAAAAGTTCTTTCTTTTCAACTTCATTTCCTCGGCAAACTCAAGTTCTTCTGGTGTATCTTGATTGTACGCACCGTCATCACCAAGGTCAACATTTGGTATTTTGTTTTCACCTTCAATGACCTCACCAAACGGGTTGTTCAAATTTCCCTCCTTCGACAAATCAGTTTCAGTGAAAAGATACACCAACCAAAGAAAGCGTTTTACCTTATTCTCAGGTTTGATATTGTTGAAATTGAATATCTCGTAAAATATGGTACACCTTTTGTCAGTTTCCAATCTACGATCCTTGACACAAAAATCCATGACTTGTTCCTCAAACAGTGAAAGAGAAAAAACCAAGCTGACCAAATTGAATTTCAGACTAATATTATCCTGTTCGATCTGATTAGTCTGTTTACAAGTCTCGACAAACACATCAAACGTTTCGCTATGTAGCTCGTTGTTGAAGTCGCCCACGCTCTTTAATATGGTCTTCAACCTTGGTGTATCTTGCAATTGTTTTACTGAATTCAGCGTGTACCCGCTTCCTCCACCATTATTCTCTACAACATCATCAGGTTCTGAGGCGATGCCGAAAATATCATGATGAATTTGTAAAACGGGAATACAATGATAAGTTCTTAATTGAGATCTCATTTCATAATCGAAGTTGATTGTGGTGTTCAACCTTCCAAAGTTTACCAACAAACATAGTATGATGAATTTGAAAGCATAATTCAAATCACCAACAAGTCTATCTTTCAAAATTTTGGAGATTCTATTACTTTTCAATATTGATAATAGGTATAATTGGAAAAAAGTTAATTTACCACTGTAACCCATTGACAGCTCTTGATCCGATATTTTGGACCAATATTTGATATCTTCATCAACTTTGTCAAATGGATTTCTGAAAATCTTCAAATCATTGGTCAATAGACTTTGCAAAAAATCGTGTTGTATGTCCAGTCTCCATAATGGCTCACTGTCAGGCTTCTTCAAATGCTTTGATTTGTAGACCATACCATTGCTGCTGTTGGTTGGCTCAGAGTCCTTGACTTCTTTGGAATCCTTTCTACGTCTCTTAGCAGCTGGTGTCTTCTCCGATGCCGTGGTGGCGTGGTGTTGATCTTTGCTCTTACGCTTGTTGGCCAACAATACCCTTTTGGAAGGTGTCTTAGGGTGTTCTTCATACTCCTCATCTTCGCCATCTTCTTCTGGTTCCTCCTCATGATCCTCGTGCAGTTGTATCTGGTTTTCTGCTAGTAATGATGATATTGATATCTTATCAGACTTTTGGGAATTTTCGTCAACCACAGGAGTGGTATTTATGGGGTTTGAGTTCACACTTATATCATGAACTGGATCATAACGTAGGTGAGACATGATTGTTAATGTGGTGCGGTGTGGACGCAATTATAGTCTGTACAAGGTATGGGTGTCCTCTTGATTATATTGTTCATATCGAAATCTTTTTTGCTTGTTGAATTGATGCGTACAATAAATATTGAATCGGACGTTGCGTCACCAGCAGATCGATAAAAAATCAGTTTAGTCAATCCAACATCCTTTTTATTTCAAGTAGCTCCGCTTGATTTCTTGTCACTCTTAAGGTGTGGTCTACGAAGCATATTCAGTTGTGGTAGCTGGTTTGGTCGCCATCCTCTACAACCCGTCATGGTAAATTTACACTTTGTAAAGCAATTTCAGCATGCGAATCTCTTATAAATAGTCAGTAAATGCTAAATTCTTGATGCCATTTCATTGATCATCATAGATCATGAACATTTCAATAAATAATAGGTGAATTGATCTGTAAAGTATAATAAATAAATAAATACAATAAATAAATAAATAATTGTGTATGATAATGCGATAACAACAAAGCCAAGAACAAGGCTAACTTTCACATTGAATTCCCCGTTCCTTCATGAATGAAATTCATTTGGTCAATTGAGCTAGTGTTTCATCAATATCTTTGAGTTCCATTCCATCCAAACTCTTCTTGATCTCTTTACCAAACTCGTACCTAATGGTAACTGATGGTGGAATGCCGCTACTTTCACGAATCATCACTGGTATAGAAGGGTTATTCTTTTTCAATGCTAAATAGTTGTTGACCAAGTAATTTCTATTATTAGTTAGTATGAAAATATATCATTAAGATGATGTGGCTATCTTTGTGGGGAAGTTACAGCTCTAACTTTGCGATCGAAACACTACGCGATCAACTTGTCACATACTTTAAAGGCTTGGAAGCTTCCCCTGATTGAGAAAGCAAAAATCTGAGCTCCTTGATGGTGGAAGGTAGTTTTGACATGTCTTTGTTGGCTTTTGGATGTTGTTCCTCTGTCAATTGGTAATTTCTATTTGCTCAACAATCGATAAGTGAAAGGAAAAAAAATCATAGAATCAAAAGGATGACAACTCTTTACCATAAATACACTTTGACACTATATTCTCTCCAGCATTGTAGGATTGTGATTATTTGATTGGGAAGATATCGCATGCTTCCCAATCAATCTCTTCTTAGATAGAGAGGCGAAATTAAAGTGATAATAAAAGTATTAGCATTACAGAGAGATCAAAATAGCCCCAACCATCAATAAGGCCTAACTAGAAAAACACTCACTGATTCAGGATTTATCAAACTCTCAAATGCGTTAACATATGAGATGATTATTACTGCGATAAAAATTGCCCTTTACTTGCAAATGTTGTCTAAAAGAAGATTGCACGTTTAAAAAGGAGAATTCTGGTTGCAAAATTGTTTCCATCAATAAACATCCTGTTTAAGGATCTATAAATTTCTTTGCCAGCACAGCTCAATTTTCTTTGAAGACTCCGATCACTCTTATTACGTCAAACTTTCTATGCCTAGAGGAGATATTGTGATCAGCACATGAATGTGGAGCAACAAAACGACATCAAAAAATAAAAAAACATAGCTCTATGTGAACTGCTTGTGAACTGCCACAAGTCGGCTAGCTATCCCTCTCTCTGTTCACTTTTCTGGTACCTTTAACTTCAAATTTCCAAGGACATAAGAACCGGCGGGCCATAGCTTTACGTCTTGTATTCACATTGAGATTTCAAATCAAGAGGATATATACCCTTTTATTCTATTGTAGATTTTTCTTTCACCGGAGTTCCATTTGGAACACACTTGAGTTAGATACATCACAGTATCTTCACTATTACTATTATTAGATTGACTTTGTTCGCCTGTTTATGGTTTATAAAAAACCATATGTTTACTTGTTTAGAAAAAACTGACAGATCAAACTCGGAAAGAGCATTTTGGTGAATCTATATCGCTTAGTAGCATAGGGATACATAAAAAAAAAAATACTCACTAGATTTACAGTCTTGCCATAACAGCATAATTACCTTATAATCACTTATCTGTTATAAGGTCTAGTACTCTCTCAAGAAATTACCCAATTTAGTTATTATGTTTTTTGTACGGCTTTAGTGAGTCACTAGTCTACTTATACCGGCGTATCGTTCGGTATCAATTCGACTAGAAGATACCATTAAATGGCCAACCGCGATTAGTGAGTTCTCATCATTCGTTAGAGCCCTATCTCGTCGGTCTAATGCTTCGTTTTGTTTTGTTTTTATCTTGTCTTTATCGTTATCTTTCTCCAACCCTCTTTCTTCATATTTACTAGTTCAAGTGATGGAAAGAATCTTCTACAAGAAAGTTTTGGAGTAGAATACTCAGAAATACATTTAATACATACGTTACCTATTTAACACAAAGATGATTTATTATGATAACAACTATAACATGGAGGTCATAACAAAACCAAAAGGGAAATCTCCAACCAGAGACAATCCGACTGCCCCATCCACTTCACCGCAAAGAGCACCTATCACACCAAAGATTATCACAATTACTGTTAGTACCATTCTTACCGAGGTTATTCGCTCAACTTGCACTTTACCAAGCGCCACCGCCCCAACCCATCCCTCTGAGATCAGTGACATCAGATCATAATCGAGTTGGTTCAATCTTCCCTTACTTCCGCTCCAGTTTTTCCAAATGGGCACTCGTCGTTTTGTTCGATTTTGTTGTCCAACCGTTACTTAGATTTGCTGATATCGAATGGACCCCACCAGCTGAATACGAACCAACGTTTCACGACATGTTCAACATACTTATTGATCATAGTTCCCCTTATTTTAGCGCTCACTTCACTCATCTTGTTTACAACTTCGATGATTACTTCAAACCGTCAAAGTTGATCGCTGTACTTACTAGAGTGTTATTACTCGTTAAGAGCCATCCCTGGTATTTCTTTTTCCTTGTTCTCTTACCATTATGGAAGAGACGAAGCAAGACTCCAAAACTGACTCCAACCCCAGTACTAAACATTATCAATGCAATTCATGTACTGCCCAATCCGCCACTGCCACGGGGTTTTTCTGTTGCCATCCAAGAAAGTAACAACCGACTCCAATTGTCTTCCATGCCTCCAACAAGTCACTGCTAGTCACTTTGACTTATGAAACACTTTTTGATCATTTTGATCAATCCTCCAACCCTACACGTTTGGAACTACCAACAGCAACAGTTGAATTCCAATTCGATGATGACTAACACATTTTATTATGTCTGCTTCCTTAGCGGAACAGCTCAATGTACGAAAGGTTAAGATGTTCTACCAAATTCCCCTATAGGTACATACTTAACAATAAACTCTTTCTACTTGTAAAAAAAAAATTCCGCTATCGAGTACTGCCATTTGGAATTAAGAACGCCCCAGAAATCTTTACACGCTGTTACTTAGACGACATTTATGTTTTCAGTTCTTCCGGAAAAAGAACATTTTGAACACCTCACACTGATTTGTCAAACATTGCACGACCATAACTTGCTCGTCAATATTGAATTTTTTTCTCTCTTTCAGGTTAATGTCAAAATGACAAAAATGATGGTTGCGAGGAGGTTCGAACTCCTGCCTCTTTCGAGACTCGATCGCACATGAAAACTTAAGTTTCATAAACTTTCTAAAGCTTGAGTCGAGCGCCTTAGACCACTCGGCCACACAACCTATTGACAGGAAAATTTTTATTCGTGTTTATAACACTTTGATAACATTTATTTAACATTAATACACCATTGAGTTGTTTTTTGCTCTCACACTACTGTTTGGCTTGAAAGATCACATTTCTTTCAAAAGTGTCATCCAATATCCTTTCCATAGAGACACAGATACCAGCCTAATGACTGGCTATCGCACTCAATCTCGCCCCCGCATTTAGCAGACTATAAAACGAGACATATAACTGATATTTTCCAGCACTTCCTTTGCAAAAGCTGTCCTTTCAAGGTGCCAGTGCCAAACATTTTCTGCATGATATCCATCCATAGCTTCCCATATTGGTTTAATGCTCCAATCGGTATGCCCCCATCCACTTCTCCCCAAAATCATTCATATTGGAAGAGACTCTTCTGCTTCAGGCACAGTCATGGGAAGTTTCGAAGAGATACAAAATGCCAAAGGCTGATGGGGGGTTGGAGTCGAATTTACTGAGATCCCTTTGGAACTTTAAGCCCCAGCTTACATTATAAGAGTTTGATATACAACTACACATCTCTAGTGATATACAGATATTTGTTTAATTTAGCTATATATGTACAAATATACCTTCTAAATGAGATTTTCACTCAAAATCTCAAAACACATTTTCAATCTCAAATTTGGCATATCAGACTGATTAAAATTCAAAAAAGCATCTCTTGATAGAAATTCCACTGTTGTACATGTGAACACCCCACAATCTGAACCATTTTTTTGCTGAGGAGATTTTATCACAGGTACCAATTGATATTCATTTTGAAAATCAATGGTTTGATTACCATTGTTCAATCTTTTATCCTCTTCTTGCATGTACATCACTAGATTTTGTAAAATTTTTGAATTACGCCTTTGATAAAATTCAAATCTTTCAGCTTTCTCCTCGTTATCACGATCGTCATCTGCGTCGAACGATAATGAGTCAAAATACTGAAATTTTTTTTGTTTGTTATTGATCACCAGTAGAGACCAATGTGTGTTCATCGAGTTTATAGGCACAAAGACGTAGTCCAATTGAGTAACATCGATCTTTTGCCTCTTAGCCCAACGCTTTACACCTTCATAACCCTTGGAAGACAAAGTTGAGTAAAAATGTGTGGTAAAAGAAAAGCTGGATGACTTCACCTCTCCCAGACGTGACCGTTTCGTCACAAGACCTAGGTAACAATCGATGATATTATCATTCAACCATCTTGAGTTTTCCAAAGTTTTCAAATCTTTCACTGTTATATCGATACCGTTTAAATTGCTCTTCACCACTTTATTGAAATCTGAAGAGCCCATGTAATTGTGAACAATCAGTAATTGAGTTGAATCGAGCCTTTTGACTCTGGATTCCTTCTGTGTTTTCAAGTTTTTAATCAACTCCTGCCTTCTTCTCTTCTCCTCGATTATAGATTGATACGTCTTGAATTCCTCTTCGAATAGTAAAAGAGACTCATCATTCAATTTATCAAATCTTGAGATATCAAACTTTGATGTAGGATTATCAGATTTCGTTTCTCTTATCATCTTGAGATCTTCGTCAAAAATGTTGCTTCTCTGTTGATCCTCGCCAAGAGCGTTACGAAAGGTTTCGGATAAATTTAAAATCTTTGAAAAGCTTGGCTGCATCGTTGACTTGTCGTGTGATTGTATCACATCTTTGTTATAGAGTGGTAACTCGAATTTTCCATCGTGGTTGAAAATCTTTCTGATGTATTCTAACTCAATGTTCGGCTCTAATTCGTTTTCTTCTTCTTGCTCATCTTGATCGATTATGAAATGAGATCCGTAGTCAGATTGACCTTTAACTGCAGGCAGTGATACCAAGTTTTTTTCTCCCCAGTTCAAAGAGCTCACGTTAAAGCTAGTATTGCCCACTTGCCATGATGATTTTTTAGCTAGAGGAGTATCCACTGACAGCCTCGAGCTCTCTGGAGAATCTATCTCCATGGCTGAAAAGCTGTGTGAGAATGACTGAGTCAATGATGGTCTTTGACTTTGCTGAGACTGTACTTGATTTAGCTGCCGTTGATCATTTTGTTGTTCTTGTCCTTGTTGTTGTTCTTCTAGTTGTACTTGCTCTTGCCCTTGATGCTTTGTATGAACATTCCCCGTATCAAAAATAAAAATCTTTAGCTTCAAAAGTAACCGGAAGCCCAAACTTAAAACAAACAGTCCAAACTTTAATATATTAGAGAATGATCTTGTCATCACCTCCATCGAATCAACATCGTTCCGCTGCAATTCATCTTGTAAAATCGCATTTTCTTCATTGAACGCTTGCATTTGTTTTTTAAGAACATCCTTGGCCATCGATGTCTTTCTTTGCAATGAATTGGTTGTGGGTGTCAGTGGCACTGAAGGCGCTGTCCTTTTCGAAGGGCTTTCAACTGTATCTTTGATACTGAAGACATCCTTCCTGCTATTTGTTCTATGTCCAACAGTTGACTTGTTGATTGCAGTAACTGCTTTATCAATGTGGCCGAAATTGTTATAATTGTGATACTTTTTCAACTTTGTCAGAGGTTCTCTGGTTGCTAGGATATCAAAATTGTCATCGTCTTGGCTCTTCAAAGGTGGTACATCGTCATCGAGATCATTCAAACTATTGACATTCAATGTATGCACACTACTCGACCTCTTCACCGGAGACCTTTGATCGGCAAAAGGTAGAAAACTAGGCAATCCATTACCAAATGAGATGCGTGGCTTCTCTTGTTTTTGTTGATGGGATGGTAAAAATTGTCTTCGCTTCTGTACCGCTATTGGTTGCTCTGAGTGCCGCTGTTGCGTAGTATCGAGCATTGTGGATCGTTGCCTACTCGGCAGTGTGTTATTGAAACTCATTGTAAGGTCACTGTGACATAAACAGCTTCATAAAACTTAGTGATGTTATGGCAAAAGTGGCAGAAAGATCAAAGGACACAATGTGAAGGAATATTGAGAAGCTGGGTTGTTTTGGTGTTCTATACTCATCACATTTGTTTTTACTGTGATTTTTTTTTTTTTTTTTTACATCCTGGCGGTTTCATATTACCATTCCAAACTTAAGAGACCCTTTAGGTCCAATTTGGGGAAATTCTTACAAATCAAAACTTTGAGCTGTCCTTCGAAGCAGTAGGACAGCAAATGTTGGAATCTTCATCTGAGACCGCTGAGAAGCCATATCCTCTTGAAATCTCAAAAATGGGCCTATGTTTGTTCACGTGGTATTCTATACATCTTAACAAGGCCAAATGACCGCTTGGAAAAGTCTTGTAATTGCTGTATCCCTCCCGTATCGCCGGTGTTATATCTTTCTAGTAGACACTCAATATGTTACTTGTCCCACGTCACCTGGTGATGTAAACCATCTGTTGGTGAATCCTACACTCTATTTCTGCCATGAAGTTTAAATTAAATCAATTAATAACATCATCACATTACTTGTAGTGACCTTTGATTTTGAGTTGATGCTAAAAGCATTCTCATGAATAACTGACCTATACGATTGTTTTCACAGATTGTGACGCTATCGGGAATGTTGATATATGATGGACATTCTTATTTGGTAAGAACACAGGTGTATTCATCGACTTTTTTTTTTCGTATTAAATTCAATTTCTGACAAATCACAAGGAGTTGATGTTATTTTGTTTGGAGCTAGTTATGTATGACTCGGGATGATCAAAAGCAGACAAGTGGCAAACTCCAAGAACAGCTGTAATCAGCTAGTATTCAAAAGAGTGACCGCTCTAACTTTTAACCGCCCGTAAACAATAAGCTTAATCAGTTGCGGCTATCTCCTATTGTCACAATTATCACTGCAACTATTATAGATTTCGAACGTTCATTATTGGTTGGATCAACGGTTTCAAGAGACTCATAACTCTTTGTTATAAGATGGGTCCAGTTCAGTTTAATTTCAGTGGTTGTCCCCGGTGTGAATAACAAAAGTGAAAGATTGAGATGGCCAAATTTCCATAAAACACTAATGATCCGTGTAGTATCAAACGTGATCAATAATTTTGCTCCTGTATTACTCGAGCTGCTGCTGTAACAAGAAATTGCCTACAAATAACAAACTGTTGAAAGTTTTGCCTCTATTAAAAAGAGTTTCTCAACTATTCGGCAAAGATCTCTAAATTAAAAACAACAAAGCTCATATGTGCAAAAAGTCAAGCAAATTTGATCAAAATAATCAAATACATGAATATAAATTCATCATGCACAACTAAAAGGGGTTGAATATGAATGAGTCATTTCATAAAGTAAAAGTCGAAATAAACTAATTTATATAAGTATTACTCTATAACTTTACATGCAAAAAACACAAATTATACTTTAATTGATAAATAAGCCACTCACTCACTCACCACCACCTCCACCTCCACCACCACCTCCACCTCCACCACCACAATTCGTGAACACTATCTTTCGTGCTTCAAAAATGAGTCAGTCATTTCACTTCTAAATCTTGTTTGACTTGGTGGATGAATAATGTGGAAAGTGATATTGGAAGCATCATCTTCTCACGGCAGACGACTGGGACTGTCGACTGAGTTAACTTTGTCAACCTCTGTATTACTGGCAGGGGGAACAATGACCGGATTAGGGGACGTGTGAACAGGGATCAAATGCTGTGGTGCTGGTGGTGAGATCAGTGTATGCAAATATGTGGTAGTTGCGGCAAGTGGTCTGTTGGGATAATTGCCGGGGGAAGGTACTAGCATCCCTGGAATCCACAATGACGGTTGAGGTTGTTGTAAATGTTGGGGATGTGGTGGTAGCGGTAGAGAAGGAGATTGCTGATATGGGATGAATGGAATCGGCGGTTGAAATTGTTGATTGTTATGATAATTTCTTTGCGAAAAATATTCATTATTTTCAGGAGGTTCCAAGATTATCGTTTCATGATTCAGTATACGTTGTTGTAATTTTTTATACTCAATTATTTTCTTAACCTCACTAAAATCTTCCAATTTCTTTCTCAAGCCATGCTTTTGTATAACTCGATGCTCGTTCAAATGTGTCAAAGAACCATATGATTTCCCGCAATTGGGGAAATCACAGATGTAATATCTATCGATATCTTCGAATTTTCGCCGTTGACGTTTCTTTTTGATAATTGGTTTCGATGATTCAATTGATGTTGTTGACGGAAGCTGGGTATTACCAACTTTTTCAACGGCACTTGATGACGCTGTCCCTGGATTTTCAAAGTATGGCTCTGGGTTTAACAACTCCTGGATATTGGAAAGATGGATTGTTCTTCTTGGTTGTTGTGTTTTGTTTCCATTAGAACTGGTATCATCATCATCATCATCTAAGAAATTACACTCAGACGGCTTACCTGCAGTTGACATACTATGGACCCATTAGAGCTCAAATGGTGCCATGCCAATTGGTTGACAAGAAAGATATTGGGAATAAGTGTTTATCTTTATTATATAAAAAATTATTCACTTGATAAACGTTCTCGTTTAAAGTTGCTGCTTTTTAATGCGTGCCCTAGTGATCGTTATGTTTTTTGTTTTGTGTTTTTTTGGGTCTCGACAGTAACAACAAAATCAATAATTGCAATGATCTGAATATATATAAAAAAAATTATTGGGTACATTTTGCTACACAATCTTGTAGGTAGGTAGATTATAAAGATTCGTTAATGTATCATACAAGGCAAACTCGCGTAAAAAGGTACTCGCTGTACACACAACAGAGGGCAGATTAGAACTTCCGGTGATTGAAACACAACATCGGTCGTCTCTTTATTAAGCTTACTGGACCTATAAGGGCTTCTCTTAAACCTACAATAGGTCGGAACTTCACTAAGTAATTACTTATTTCGGTGGTGAGAACGAGATGTAAGCTCTCTCACGTAATTATCTTAGAATGCTTTGACTACTGCGGTAAAGAGTAGTTGTCATGTATTACTCTATGCAGATATTGCATTGCCCTCAAAAAAAAAAGCGATAAATTAACTAACTATTGATGGGGCGGCGATTTGGTTGTGGGTACCCGCAATAAATAAAATAATAATCTTACTTGGGGAGTTTATTCTGATCAAGTGAAATAAGTAAAACGATTTGGTCATGTGTGAGAGTATTACACAATTTAATTCATTAGAAGATAAATAGCAGGTACACACCGCGGTGGGAAATTAGTATTCTCAACATTTCCTATTCCCATAAGTGAAAATAGCGGGCATATAGTATATGCTTGACTAAATTTGATGTGCCTTGAAGTAGGCCTTCCTTTTTTTCCACTTTTTCTTTTTTCTTTTTCGTTTTATTATGAACTGATTTAATAGTGAGTATAACACATATCTGTCTCAATTTTACCCCTTTAAGATCTTCTGGCAAATAACACTCTCTGCCTGATTGTGTAACAGCCGTAAAAAGTTATGGTTCTTTCAAGGACAAGCTGATCAAGGGCTGAAGCAGTGATGGAGGTCCATATACATGCTTCGCTCTTTTCTTTTATTTTATTTTTTTTTTTTAAAGTTTTTTTTTAAGGACCAACTGCTAGCAGCTGTCATTTGGGCGCCCACGAGAAAATAAAAATGTTAAAGTAACCCATCTTGCATGAAACACATCCGAATCAAGGAGACGACCAAGTATTGGTCAATAGGACCTCAAGGCTTTATGATCGTTTGTTCTCACAATTCTCTCCTAGTCTTACACAATAAAGCTAACACTATACCAGGTTCAGCTGTAGACTATTCCGTGAATGATGTTTTGATTGAAAGAAGGAGGAAATAATCGCCACAAACGCGATTTAGATGATACCTTCTCACTACGTTGGTTAAAGTTGTTGGAAAATCGTGAAACCAAGTTGCTATTATATCACCTTTGTGTTCCTGAAAAACAAAAAAAAAGACAAGGCACCTTTTGACGGTTGCCCTGCCTACATCGCATCGAGTAACTAGGTTTGTTTTTTTATTATTTTTTTTTATTGTTTTTGCTTTTGTGATGTATTTGCTGTTGCTCTGCGATGGAATGGTAATTGGCAGATTTAGAAGTTTTCGGAAGCTTCATCATATTCCTGGCTCTCCTATGAGTTGAAAAGTAAATGTTGACGCGCCCAAGAAATGGTCACCATGACGTCAATTGAGCTTGCTTCTTCCCCCTAAATGCGCAAAAATTTCCCGATCTAAGAAAAGTGTCGTGTAAATGCGCGGTTATTACACGAAAGACAAGTTTGGTGGTGATTCTCGAAATCACAAACGTTCAAATTTGACGATTTTAGTCAAACATTTTGACCAAAATGTTACAATCTAATGGTATTTTGTGAGTAAAATCGATTACAATCCAGTCATATCTGAGCAGGTCATATAATAGATCATAGTAAACAAGCAATTGCTAAAAATAGATGATGTCGCAATTTTCCTGTACTAACGCCGCTGATTCATGCAGTGTAAACTCCTTGCCTTTCACAAGGATCAATCGAATTTTCTTCAAAATTTTAAGCGATGATTTTAAGCATTGAAATGTCAACAACATTCTTCAACCACAATATAATAAGTCAGTTTGGTGCATTTTCGAGCTTGATTTATGACATACTTAAAGTAGAAGTCTCTGCATCTATGTGTCACATGATAAAATTGCAAACCCATTTTAGTTATGTGATCCAGATCCTGTAATGTGAGCACATTTCCGTGAATTTGCTTGCTGAAAAAGAAAGTCTAATTTAACTTTTGAAGACAAATGTAATTAGCTGCACAACTAAGAATAGGTAGCCTATTAATCGTTCTCTAGTACGTGTATACGATTTTAATTCGTAGCTAACATAAAGCAGACCTGGAATTTTTAAGCTGATCTCGAAATGGCACTCATCTAGCTAAATCCTTTGGACTCGGCCCGCAGCTTGGTCAACTTAAATATCCAATCTAGCTGTTGTGAAGGGGACAATCTGATAGAATTCCTTTTGTTTCTATTTTGTGGAATCCACTTCTTTAAGTGCATACGTGCCAGCCAAAATCGAGTTGGTGTTATTGGTATCCATACTATTCATCTTATAGGAAGCCAAAAGAGCCGAAAAGGGTCTTGTTTTGATTATGCGTTGCTGTTCCCTACAGACCAGGACTCCAGAACTTGAGAGCTAGTTAACACAATTCTAACAGAATTTACTGTACAGAATTGTCCTATGGCAAAAAAAAACTTGTGAAATTGATCAAGATGAATAAAGAATGAGAGGGAAGATTTAAATGGAAAAGGGATGAAAATCCACTTATCAGAAATATCTATTTGCCTTATATATATATAGTTAGTACAAATCTTACTTGACATTATTTATATTCTCGAGTTATAATTGATTCACAGACAAAGTTGTTTTTGTGTAATCTTGTTTTTGTGACACAAAAGAGAAAGAAAAAATTAAAAGATACTTGAATATCAATTTGAATTCCTTTCTCGTAATTACTTATATATCATTCATCAGGAACCAAATTTGCCAACACTTATATCATGCTACAAGTTCAGTGATGGATAGCGTCTTACGGGAAGTACAATTTTATTACATTTATCAACTTATTTCTGTTCTTGGCTTTAGTTCTAACCGTTTTACCCCTTGTTCTTCTACCTACCGCCCAACAACAATTTCACTGCGATTATTGCAATTATAAGAGATGCTCGGGCGTTATCACTGAATTTAAAGCGATCAGATGAGCTCAAATCATCACCCAAACTAAAGACTTATCCTAAAATTTTGAATAAACTCATCTTTACAATGGTGGTAATCCCTAATATGAGGAGCGCCTTTATTTCGAACAAGACATATCAAAGGCACAGTTATGAAAATCACCATGGCGATATTCGATATAGATCATCATTGGAGGAAGCCCTGTGACTTTTGAAGAGAAACAAAATTTGAAATATACTAACGCTTACTAACACCAATTGGTTATAGCTTCACACAGAAATCTGAGAACTCATGTGAGTATCTTGTCAGAATTACTAACCCTTACTATCACCAATCGATTCTATCTTCCACACAGAACTCTGTGTACTCGGGTGAGAATCTTGTCAGAGTTATACAAACCCTTACCAACTCTACCACATTACAGATCAGAGATTATACTATAGGGACATTGACAATTAGTGCGTCTGGATCTCATATGTTCAATTATTAGGATTGCCCACAAATACCACCCGATATAGAGATTTGAGGTGGGGTAACAGAAAATAGATAATAAGATTTGGGCATAATTCTCATGGGTAGAATAAAAGCCATCCAAACAATGCATCCGAATTGACGGTAATCTCTATTTTCAAAGCATTTTATACTTCAAAAAAACTATCGAAGCGAATAGCCAAGAGACAACCAAAAAGAAGCATTACACTTTCTAGAGTTTTGAGTTTCAGAGACGCAACTTATCATGAAATAGGAAGTGGGAAGCAGCCTGGGATATACCGGAGGATGATTGCCTTCAATACCTATCTTTCTTAAAAGAGAGAGTACCTAAGCAAACCCGTTAAAGGTGCGCTAATTGGTGTACCTCAAAGATTACTCCTGAAGTATACCAAAGGAAACTCAACTCCAGTATAATATGTTTCCAGGAATTTGGCAGGTATCTCCAGAGCATGCTTGTCAAAGGTACCCCAAAGTGGTGATTCAAAAGGGCCCTGGAGTATACTGAAGGAGCCTCAACCCCGATGTAGTATGCGTCAGGGTACTCAGAGATTAAAAGTTCTGGGTATCGAGTATACCTCAGACAAAGGCCTATACCTAAGGTGTATTGAAGTAGATGGACGAGAAAATGGTAGTCCTAAAAAGTTGTGAGCTCAAAAATGTACCTGATCCGAACTCAAAATGTAGACTAAATACAAATTTTTTTGAAGTTTGAAAACGTTTTGACTCAATTACCCGTCAAAATTTCCAAATCGAGTATATACAAATGACAAATAGGCCGTCAATGATAGATCAAACCCTTTTGTTTGTTTTCATAAACAATAACGAACACTTCTCCTCTAAATAGAATTTTAAATCGATTTGTGAATTTAAAGACAGCTTGCACATTAAGTGGTAATGAAGAAATGGAGAAAAGGTATATTGTATAGATGAGTGCTGCACTTGAAAACTCGTATGATTCTCTCAGAAACTACCCTTTCTATACACTTATTTACTGTGGCAGTAAAGAAAGTAGTGCCTTTATAATCATTGTCGTTAACATTGTTATCGTTTAATTTGGCATCGTTATCATTGTTATTATTGTAATTATTATTGTTGTTCTGATTGTTGATACAGGTGTCGTCATCGTGATCATCATTATTATTGGTTGCGGGGGAACCATCGACATTTTCATCGTTGGAAGCCTCTCCATTGTCAAAGAAATATCTTAAATTGATCAACCCACAATTCATGTTTTTTGAAACATTCAATTGCAACTTGTTGAATTACAAATAGTCAAAGATGAAATCGATGATATTGAAAAATTTCACTCATAAATTTCTCTCGTTGAATCAATAACTTGGTATCAGAGTATTGCTGTTGTTGGTATTATTGATGCTGCAAATGTTGCTGATAATTCTTGGAACTGACTAATCAAAGTTGTTGATTAATTGCCCTCTTTTGCAATGAGTATGAAATTCTTCAATTTTATGTGGTCAAAATAAACTGGATCAAGACAACAACATGCATATCAAAGTGAGATATCAGCCTACCAACAACTGTTCAAGATTGGAGCACCTCTCGTTTTATGTTGCTTTGAAATTTTCGAGATCCATTCGTCTGTTTAAACCCACGTTTCCATTATATTGCTTCAGTAAAATTTTCTTTTATCTTGGAATGGCACCAGCTTCTATGACGGACATATGAAGTGCATCAAATCTGACTGAAAAGGGTAGCAGCACAAAATTTGGTGCCTATGACAGGTATCAAAATGTGGTGAATACTTTAGAGATTCAACTCAAGTTGTTGGAGCCAATTGATCAATTACTATCTTTCAACCATATGACTGCAAATCAAGATTCGTTATCATCAAAGAAGTCAATTTGATGGAAGTAAATAACATATGTATGGTTGTTGAATGATGATCCAAATGATGGCTTTTGAACAAACATTTCACTTCTATACTTGATAAGTGAAATATCAATATATCAGCTGCCAGATAGAATTAAAGCTGGAGAAAAATTGAAGATTTCAATTATTAATGAGCAGAAACTCGTAGTCGCAGATCTTATCATGAGGTGAGACCACTTTCAACAATTACAACCACCGGATGATTGATTTGTATTCAGTGGTTTATTAACAAATACCAAAGAAAGAATGAAGTGGAAAAAGTCAATATTTTCAGGCGATGACGATTGAAGAACTTGAGGGGGGTTGGGTAGAAAATGTTTGGTGATTGCGGTAGTATTAACTTGTTTTAAGAACTACTATCAAAACATTGTAAAAAATAGCAAAAAGGGTTTTGATGGTGATGTGCTGTAAATCAACTTGAAAACCCCGTGCCCCTGTGGAGTGGGGATTTGAAGCTAGATATTATGAAAAATTATACTAACTGGGGTTCAATTTTTTCTCGCATTTAGGTTGCAATAGAGACAAGGGGGGGCTATATTTGGTTTATATTGATGACATTTCTTCAATTCAAGTGGGTAATTCCAAGCGCGTCTCCTCAAATTGTCATTTTCCGCTATCTTTGGCGATGAAACGAAGCGGTATGAGATATGAGAATTTTGAATCGAGAATTTGTTATGTAGGGCAAAATTCACAAAATCACAACTTGGAATTGCAAAGGGTTTAAGTTCTTTCTATTATTTGTAAGCTGTGCAACCATCGATCGATCGATCGATCGATCAGTCTTTGTAAGTTGTTAAACTTTCCTGAGTCCCCTCAACCAAAAAAAGCGCCACTACGGTACAATTTACCAACTGGCGAAAACAATCATGTCAGAGTCCAGTGAATAATATTCCACAGTTATTATTATGCTCACCTGAGCAAAAAAAAAAATTGTTTTGCGGTGAAATATATCCCATGTGGAAAAAATTCAAATATATTTAGATTAAGTGAGAATCAAAGCAATTGTATCTAGAGTTGTCCTCGCTTTGTTGAATATAAGTTGATAGAGAGAATCAGCATTTCAGATTGTTGTTGTATTGATACAACAGAATATTGTATATAGACGCTGTGCATAATAGTTCGTATTGCGTGATAGTCCGGATCTAGTCTGTTGATTTTTTTTTTTTGTTTTTCTCGCTCGCCGATGGCGTTGATCTTCTCTTTTCTTGCTATCTTGTTATTTATCTAACTTTGTCTTTGTAATTTTTTTTTTTTTGTATGCAGTTACGCCACTTGTCTTTTGCCCTTTTTTTAAAAAACTAGTCATCGGATTTTACCCGTTCGTACCAGTTGAAAAAAAAAAATAATGTGGCAAGAATTTTTGTTTTTTTAAGCTTGAAAAGGTCAATTTTTACTGTTCATGTGGCACTTGCTAGAATTTTATTGTTTGAGGGATGCAACTTTAATTTTTTAGCAGCTTTTTTTAATTTTTTTTAGTATACGTTGAGTAGAGCCACTTGTTTGATAATAATACTAACAGATGCTTAGTCCCAAACACCAGACGGGACTAAAATTGTTTGAAAATTGAAACAAGACATAAAGCATGTTGAAACCTTCGAAGGTGGAGCTACTCTTGGAAACAGTAAGATGTGCATCGAGAGATTAGATACACAACAGAGGGCGAGATCAGTGAAAGGAGGGGTTAATTATTTTTAATAATTATTTATTTACTTATTTAATGAAATTAATTGCTGCCTGCATGCTCGCCTTATTACAAATTAGCAGCCAACCACCGGACCTGACGATGGACGATTTCCCGAACTGACTAATAGCCTCATGTCCCAGATCTGCGTGTAGATTAATCGCACCAATTACGTCACATACACAACTAATCGTTCCACTCCAGTGTTGATTAGATGAATAAGTGGATGAGTTTTTCAACTTGATATTGAAACTGAGAATGCATTCAATATGCGGATGGATCAATCTGATTGACTCATGAATGAATGAAATGATTGTTTTCTTTCTTTCTTTGATTCCGAGAAGGTTGTAGAGTTATTATTCGCAAGAGGATTCTTACGAGAATTGTCTCTTCAAACAAAGAAGTTAAAGTGAATTGGGTTGAGGGCGGGCAGACTTTCTATTTCCACTCTCCAATCACGCTGACACATGCCGTTTCGCCCTATCTAATAATTGTGTTGTTGTTTTCTTTTTTTTTCTTCCTTTGAAATTCTACTGTACACATCATACATGAGTGATGGGATTAGGAAAGCTTATCACTTACAAATAGTTTGTGCACATTACACTGTATCTACACTGATGCACTTCAAGATTCACTGATGTTTTTTGTGATTAAAATACAAGTTGATAGATGACGGCAGGCATTTACAAACATTTAAAAGCGAAAACGAAAAGTAAAAAAAACCGAAACGCACAAAGCAAAAAAACCATCGGATTTAACGAGCTTATTTCTGCCCCGCCTCTTGTTATCCCATCCATGCCTTCAATAACCAAATATCCAAACAAAAATATGTAAATATAATTAATAATAATTTCCTCAGACGTTATTTTCTGCCCCTTATTCTCTCCTAATTTGTCCTTGTTCTATGGATTTCACCGGGCAGTAGTTGCAAGACAATCGCGTTCCACATCAATACACCTAATTCATCAGACTGGAACAAATGCCTATGATTGCAAAAAACATCATCAATATTATTTCTCATTTTTCATCTTGAGCAAACTCTGTATGACAACTACATCTTCTTTTTGATTGCCATCAACGCCTCTATTGTTGGATATACTTCTTTTCACTACCGCCTCTTTGTTTGCAGCACCACAATCTCTCCTAACGCTATCAGCACTATACGATCTCGGTTGAAGCAAACTCACGTGAGGTAATTCTGATTGTGATTGGGACAGCGATTGTTGTTCCCCATGCATCATCATCATCAATTCTAATCTCAGCCTTTCCAGTGTTGTCTTCACCAGTGTAGTGTCAACACTTCCAGCCAGAGGGTAGTGGTAGTTTGATAAAGAAGTCAGGGGCAGTGAGTAAAGAAGACTCCTTGTCGTTGTTGTTGGTGGTGGTAACAACATTTTCTGTTGGGATTGCTGCTGTCCTTGTTGTGCCATGGGAGGTGTTGGTATCATCATCACTGAGGTATTGGCTGGAATATTCACTGCTGTCGTAGTAGTAGTAGTATTACCTGTTGCCAACATCGTAGTTGTCAATGGAGTCATTGTAGGAGGAGGCGATAACGACAACATCATACTGGATGTAGTTGGAGCTGTAGTGAGAGAATTGATTGCAATACCGTTAGCCACACTAGTAGTAATAGGAGTTATATCAATCCCATCCTCGAGCTTGACTTGTTCTTTATTTTGT
The DNA here is from genome assembly GCA_030557235.1 of Nakazawaea populi. Lineage (NCBI taxonomy): Eukaryota > Fungi > Ascomycota > Pichiomycetes > Alaninales > Pachysolenaceae > Nakazawaea > Nakazawaea populi. The sequence goes on from JAKTVN010000021.1 coordinate 178,507, forward strand.
TTCTGTTGTAAAAACAGTTTGATGTGTTTAAAATCGTCAATACGTTTGCGTGGGCCATGTTTTTGAATAACTCTATGCTCGTTCAAATGAGTCAAGGAACCATACCCTTTGTTGCAACCGGGGAAATCGCAGTAGTATAGCCTTTTGACGTCTTCAAACTTCTTCCGTTGTCTCTTCTTACCACGTTGTTTGGAGTTGGTGGTAGTTGTACTTCGCAGTTGCTGAGATTGTGTATATGTATTTGATTGTATTTTTAGTGGTGGTGGCGGTGGTGATGCTGGTGATGCTGGTATATGAAGATGATGATCTGATACCGCTATGGGCGTAATGGACTGATGATGTGAGGTGTTGGTAGTGGTGGGATCTAAGAGGTTCCCAATAGGCGGGAGCCTTATCCTCTTGTCGATGGTGTTGTGTAAAGTGTTGTGCATGATTTGTAAGCAACAGTTGCTGCAATGTGATGGTTTAAATACCAAAGTATATTGAGGCTTCAGTGATATGTAGCAAGAGTAGACATATATTTATATGTTTTCCTCCAGAACCAACGTTATTCTATTTATAAGAATCTTTTCATTTGACTAGTTACACCACACCGAGTCAAGTAAAGTAGAGTGGCTTTCCCATCTCTTTTTAACTTTTTAATGCTGGCTGCTGCATCATTTTTATTTTTAAAAAAATATTTATTTATATGTTTTTATTAGTTAGTCAATACCGAGCGACGGGTGAAGTGAGTGAGTGAGGGGGGGCCTAATATGGTAGGAGGGATACGAGAGAGAATAAGAGAAGAGTAAATTTTTGAGCATGAGGGGCACAAATGAGGCAGAACACACAAAGCAAGTTGCCTTCCCGGTGTCTATCTCCGCATCAACACCCGCTTGCATGAAAACCATAAAAAAATATGTACATATTTTCTTTCTCTTTTGGCATTACGTAGAAGTACGGCTCTATAATTTTTATTTTATTTTTATTTTATTTTTATTTTGAGTTGTTATCGCGAAATCGAACTAACTAATATGATAAGCATCCCCACCACCTTCCCTCTCCCCCTTCCTGCTCTACTTTCTCTATCTCATATCATCAATTAGCCACCCCCTTGCATCACCCAATTGGTCATTATCCGATTAGTCGCTACTCGGTATTATGGGCAACGTGAACGAATTCTCTCTCATCAAATCACTATCCATAGTCATGTCTGTTGTGTTCAGCTGACGTTCTTCATCTTCATCTTCTTCTTCTTCCTCTCTTCGTTCTTCTTCGCGCTCTTCTGGTAGTGGTTGAGTTTGCTCTATATCGCCATTGTTCAACGTATCTTCTTCTTCCTCACCACCTTCCTCGTTACTTACTCTCTGCAGCAATTGTAATATTTGTTCCATGTTCAGTTCCACTATTTCCTCTTCGTAGTCGGTGAAAGGATCAGGGCATCGCGTTATCAATTCATCTAACCCACCCCCGGACCACGACTTCTTCAGTATTGTCTCGTTGATCTCCAATTGTAGTCGCACTATACTACTCAAATCTTTTAACACATCTTTTTGGAAATTTTCCACTTGATTCAATAAATGATGATAATTCAATTTCTTGAAATTTTCAATCGATGAAAGCTCATTCGTTATTGAGATCAAATTATGCTTATATGATGACAAATTGAAATTCAAATTTCTCTTTTTCAACTTGTTAAATTTTTTCAATTCCACCTCTTTGCCTTGTAAATTCTGTAACTTCAATTTTAACTGTCTTTGATATTGATAATCGTATTGAAATTGATATGTCTTGAATTTTTCTAATTTCAATTTCAATGGCTCAATGAAATTTTTCCGTATTAAATTTGATAATATCAACTCATAATTCGAGTTGACGTATTGTAACCCACTTATCTTAATGAAATCATCTCCAACTTCATCACATCCTTTCAACTTGGCCAATTCTTCCACACTTTCACCAAATGCACTACTCAGTCGTGACACCTCTTGCAACGCATTGCTATACACTTGTGCCTTTCTAATCACTTGTTGGTACTTGTTTATCACCTTCAACACATCTTTCAACGTGATTACAACACCACGAGAACCATCAGTTCCTTCTCCATCCTCATCATCTTCAACAATATCATCATAATATCGGCTACCATTGAGATAATTTGAAAAATTGGATGATGTGGATATAAAAGATGGATTTATCACTTGCTCCATCGAGGCAGTGGTCGAAACTGCACTTGTAGTGGTGGTGGATGCAGGCGATTGTGTTATTGTGGTAGTGTTGCTATTGTCACGATGATGGCTGCTGCTACTTTTGTTGTTGTTGTTGTTATTATTGTTGTTGACAAATGAATAAAACTCTGATAAATGCAGTGGTGGTGGGCCCTTGGTGCTGCTATGGCTGTTTCTATTGGGAGTTCGAGGGACTCCGAGCCCTTCTTCTGCCATGATTGACTTCTCTCCTTTGAAATTTTAATTATATTATGATATTAATACTTAATCCTGCTATCTCGTTGTTGATTTTTTTGCTCCCCATCTTAAGTTTTTCCCTATGATTAGATAGATCTGTTACTCTACAATCATATAATATTCCCGTTTAGACATCTTAATTTGCAAGATGATATATATATATATATATATATAGAAGTTGTCACATTGAAACTTGAATCAGTCTTAATCTTACTCTTTACAGTCGAGCCCAAAAATAAATAAATAAATTGACCCACAAAAACATACTTCCCTACAATTAATGGTCGTGTGAATCAAATCAAATAAACGTTTACATAAGAGAAGAACAAAATGTGAAAGAAAGAGAGAGAAAATGGAAATAAATTTTCCAAACCAACACAAAGACAAGAGAGATACACATACAAGGAACCAGAAGAAATGAACTCAATAATATCCTACAGATCTCTTCTAACGAGAAAAGTGTTCACTCCTGTAACAACAACAAGGCTCTTTCACATCACACCCATCCCATTATTGGCCACTACCGTCACACCAGTTGCTAGAAATACCGTCAAGCCAGTGGACTCAAGAAAGACTTTTTTGATCGACTACTACAAGACACTTTTCGACAACAATGAGATTGTATTGTTTGTCCATAGAAACAATTTGGTCAAGCTGGAAAATGACAAGTATAGACAAGAGATCAAGAACTTAGGAGCCAATTTCACAGTCATCAAAAATACATTGATGAAAGTATATTTAAAGTTCCAAAAACACAAGGATCCAGCCTCTAGAGCTGCTCAGAGATACTACATGAAGAACAAAGATAACGTATCATGGAACCCATTATTACCCTTATTGAAAGGACCAACTGGTGTCATCACAATCAAAGAATGTGACCCTGCCACAGTTGCCAAAATCTTGAAGTTTTTGAAGTCCACAAATGAGAAGTTGTTTTTGGTTGGGGGTAAAATTGAGCAACAAATTTTTGATATCCAAGCCATTGACCAGTTCAAGAGTTTAAAGACAAAAGAAGAATTACATCTGGAGTTGGTTGGTGTATTAACATTGTTGAGTGGAGCAGGTTTGGTGAGAACGTTGGAAACCACAACGAGCTCGTTGTATTTGACATTGAAAAGTCATGAGAATGAGTTGACGCCAAAAGAAGATGCAGAATAGGTACTTGTATATAGAAGTCAAAATACATTGTCGATAAATTCAATTTATAATCTGGTTCGAAAGTAATCTGAAACATACACGAAAGACGCTATAGAGGACGCTATCTATGTTATTAATGATATCTCATCAATAAAAATTGTAATGGAGAAAAAGGTGAAAAAAAAAAAAAATTCGAAAAAAAAAAAAATTTATTCTCACAAGTATAACATCAGCTTGATAGTAGAGATACAATTTTATAAGAAGGCACGATGTCAGCTGAAACCACACCTGCTTCTTCCCGCACACCGACTCCCAAACTCTCAGAATCTCAGAAAAGAAAACTTTACAGAGCAGAAAAGGAGGAAAAAAGAAAGATTCTTAAACATGCCCATTTCACTGAACCATCCCCTGAATTGGACCAGCAACAGAAATCCCAGCTGTTACAAGATCAACAACAACAACAACAAGACAAGCAGCAGCATGATGGAAGCAGCAATAGTAGCAAGTCCTTGATGCTACCAAAGAAGAGATTTTACAGACAGAGAGCTCATTCCAACCCTTTTAGCGATCATCAGTTGGAGTACCCTAAATCCCCACTGGACATGGACTGGGCTAAATTGTATCCATACTTTATCATTGGAAATGAAAGCAATGACACAAAAGGACAGCAGCAGCAGCAGCAGCAACAGTTATCGAGACGAGTCGAGATTGCTGATGTTGGATGTGGGTTTGGAGGACTCATGATTGAACTCTCGCCTGCGTTCCCGGAATCGTTGATCTTGGGAATGGAAATCCGTGTACAAGTCACCGAATACGTTGAAGATCGTATCATTCTGTTAAGACAGCAACATGTACAGACTCGAGGTTATCAGAATATAAACGTTATACGTGGTAATGCTATGAAATTTTTACCCAATTTCTTTGAAAAAGGTCAATTGAAAAAAATGTTTTTCTGTTTCCCTGATCCACATTTCAAAAATCGTAAGCATAAACTGCGAATCATCACAAATACTTTGTTGAGTGAGTATGCTTATTGTTTGTGTAGTGGTGGGGTAGTGTACACGATAACGGATGTGGAGGATTTGCATTTGTGGATGAAGAAGCATCTCGATGAACATCCCTTATTTGTGAGGTTGACACCGCAGGAAGAGAAACTGGATAAATGTGTGGCAATAATGGAGAACGCTACTGAGGAAGGTAAAAAAGTGACAAGAAATAATGGTAGCAAATATATCCTGTGTTACAGAAGGGTATGATAATGAAAAAATTTGGTGTAATAAAATTAAAAATAAATTCATCTATTTACTCTTCATCTTCACTATTCATAAATGCAACGCTTTCGGCATCATCATCGATGTTGTTGTTGTTGTTGCCTGCTGTGGTAAGATGATCACTCTTATTGTTAGTTCTAATTTTACTGATGATCGAGCCCACAGTCTCACTACCACGTCTCAAACTACCTCTAATACTGTTGCTATCACTCAATTTAAACAGTCTGATCTCTTCCAGATTCGGTGGCTCTAGTTCATCTGGTTGGATGAAAGGCGATGCTCCATGAGCAGAGTGTGTAGAATTACTGGATATCAAGTGAGGATCCAATAATGGCTGCCTGGCCAATGACGCTGTTGACCTGTACACAAACGGAACGTTTTCTTCATTGTTACTCATATTGGTATTGTTAATGGAAGTACTGCCATAATTTGTACTTGAGTTGTGTGATGAAAAGCTAAATGTTGATGATCGATCATCGAATACGCTATCCATATCTTCCAATGTCAACCCTTTAGTCTCTGGATAGACGGCATAAACAGTGATGACAGATAAAAAACATGATGTACCATGGATCAAATATAATCTCCATTTAATAGTTTCTTGTAATATAGGTGTCATCTCACCAACTATGAAATTACAAAACCAGTTCGTTGCTGTTGATAACGATGCACCTTTACCACGGATGGACAAAGGCAAGATCTCAGGTGGTAATAACCACGGCACGGGACCCCAAGAATAACCAAAAAATGAATTGAATATAATAACCAAAGCCACAACGTAATATGGTGTTCTTGGAACGTTAATGTACAACACCAAAGAGATACTGAACAAGGCGCAACCCATGATGAAAGCACCACTCAACAATATAGGCTTTCTACCCCATCTGTCAACGAGATACCACGGAGGCACGGTGCTTAACACGTAGATCAACCCATTGATACCGGTCATCAAGATGGCATTACGGCCCTTCCAACCAGCTTGTTCAAAGACTAAAGGTGCATAGTACGAGATCACGTTAATACCGTTGAACTGAGCAAACATTTGTGAGGACATTGCTATTAAAATACGACGTTTGTAACGTTTGAACATGTATGAGTAAGATTTTTCCTCTTGTTCTAATCTCGACATCAAAACGCCTTCCTTGATGGTTTTAAATTCATCTCGCAGTTTCAGATCATTCACGTCACCATCAGAGTATAAATCAGCCAAGACAACAATACCTTCCAGATCATGATCGTTATCCAACAACCATCTCGGTGTCTCAACTATGACGAATGAGCCACAGAATAATAAAAATCCAATGACACATTGTATGAATAATGGAATTCTCCAAGAATAATCATTCTCTAAAAAGGAACAACCATAATCGATCCAAACACTAGTGGCATATCCAACTATATTCCCGGTGAACTGGATACATGACAATTGTCCCCTATTATGGGGCTGACTGATCTCCGATTGGTACACAGGCACTGTGGTACTCAATAAACCCACAGCTATACCACTTATGATCCTACCACAGATCATATGCTTCATATCGGTAGCAAGGCATTGAAACCCACCACCTAAGACAAAGATGGCAGCACCGTATCTGATTGTGCGCCGTCTTCCAATGATATCGCCGATTTTCCCCACCGTAATAGAACTGATCAAGGCCCCGATTTCGAGAATGGCCACCATGGTACCGATGGTGACGCTTGATGGGTTGTGGAAATAAAGTTTGAAGTAAGGACCAGTGATGATACCGGACATGACACCTTGGTCGTAGCCGAAGAGGAATACCCCAAGGGATACAAACACAGAGGTGAAGTAAAGTAATGGTTTGCCCACTAAGAATCCACTAGGTGGGATCACAGTGTTGTTGTTATCAAGAGTGGATGAATCCATGATTGATAACTGCTAACTGTATTGAAGAAGAAGAAGAAGAATAAGAATTGAAGCTAAAGTCTTGAGCTAGCAAGAGCTGTATAACGAATTGCGGTGAATGTGGAGTACCCTCGAAAAGAAAGAATGAAAGTGTGTGTGTGTAGCTCTTTATGTCTTCCGATATGTCTTCTAGATTGTTGTTGATTGTTTGAAATATTTTCATTTGATCTCTTCAGTTTTCAGATTATTTTTTTGTTTTTGATTTCTCGTCGATTACCAAAACAAGGAAAAATGACGTCACTCAGCCTTACCACTCTTATGCATTATCTGAGTGTTGGTGTAAGTTAAAGTGGTATAAGAGGACAAATTGATATCGAAACTCTCGAAGCCACAAATGAAAGGAGAGGTTATCAGGTTGTCCATATTTTAACTACTGTTGGTAGGCTACTAGCTAACTTCAATATGTCTTTGATTCAGTTTCTCTTGACCACTTAAAGTTGTAGAAATTCATACTCATTACAGAAGAGGGCGGTTAATCAAAGACCTTCTTTTCGGAACAGCCACCCTACATGAGTATATGGAAAGAGAAATCTCTGAGAGAGTTATTTGTCTTCGGACCTGAGTTTTCGAGTGCGGCACCAACCTATACAATATATCTTTTCTTCATTTCTTCATTGCCACTTAATGTTCACCCTGTCTGTGAATTGATAAATCCATTTAGAATTCTATTTAGAGGAGAAGTGCTCGTCATTGTTTCTGAAAACAAACAAAAGGGTTTGATCTATCATTGACGGCCTATTTGTCATTTGTATATACTCGATTTGGAAATTTTGACGGGTAATTGAGTCAAAACGTTTTCAAACTTCAAAGTTGGTTTCAAGTCTACATTTTGAGTTTGGATCAGGTACATTTGTGAGCTCACAAATTTCTAGGACAACCATTTTCTCGTCTCTCTACTTCAATACACCTTAGGTATAGGCCTTTGTCTGACCTTTGCTCGATACCCAGGACTTCTTCTCTACGTGCACGACTTTTTTGCCCTATACTTTGGCTTTATTTGCCTAACATCTTGAAGCATACTATATCGAAGTTGAGCGTTCTTCAGTATACCCCAAGGAGTAATTTTAGGGGCATACCAATCAGCACTTCTGGCCGGTCCGCCTCAGGTCTACTTGCTGAGTATCCTGAAGCATACTACATCGGAGTTGAGACTCCTTCAGTATACTCCAGGGGCTTTCTGAATCACCCTTTTGGCTTATCTCTGACAAGTATGCTTCGGATATACCTGCCAAATTCCTTAAAACAGCATAATTCAGAGAGTAATTTTTGAGCTACACCAATTAGCGTACCTTTAACGGGTTTGCTTAGGTACTCTCTCTTTTAAGAAAGATAGTTATTGAAGGCAATCATCCTCCGGTATATCCCAGGCTGCTTCCCACTTCCTATTTCATGATAAGTTGCGTCTCTGAAACTCAAAACTCTAGAAAGTGTAATGCTTCTTTTTGGTTGTCTCTTGGCTATTCGCTTCGATAGTTTTTTTGAAGTATAAAATGCTTTGAAAATAGAGATTACCGTCAATTCGGATGCATTGTTTGGATGGCTTTTATTCTACCCATGAAAATTATGCCCAAATCTTATTATCTATTTTCTGTTACCCCACCACTATATCGGTTGGTATTTGTGAGCAATCCTAATAATTGAACATATGATATCCAGACGCACTAATTGTCAATGTCCCTATAGTATAATCTCTGATCTGTAATGAGGTAGAGTTGGTAAGGGTTTGTATAACTCTGACAAGATTCTCACTCGAGTACACAGAGTTCTGTGTGGAAGCTAGAATCAATTAGTGTTAGGGGTTAGTATAATTCTGATTAGATACTCACTTGAGTTCTCAGAGTTCTGTGTGGAAGCTAAAACCAATTGGTGTCAGAAAGCGTTAGTATATTCCAAATTTTACTTCTGCTCAAAAGTCTCAGGGACTTCCTCCAATGATGATCTATATCGAATATTGCTATGGTGATTTTCATAACTGTGCCATCTATTTGTCTCATTTAAAATAAAATCACTCCTCAGATTAGGGATTACCGCCATTGTAAAGATGAGTTTATAAAATTTAGGGAGATGTCTTTAATTCTAGTAATGACTTGAGCTCATCTGATAACTTTCAACACAGTGATAACGCCCGAGCATCTCTTATAATTGCAATAATTGCAGTGAAATTGCGGTTGGGTGGTAGGAGATTTTGTTTGGAATGGCGCTTGTTTGAGAAACAAGGGGTAAAGTGGTTAGAATTGATGCCTTTAACAGAAATAGGTTGATAACTGAATAAAAAAATGTGGTACTTCACTTAAGAAGCTGTGGATTACTGAATCTGTAGCATTATATAAGCGTTGAGCAATTCGGTTCTTGATGAATAATTCTATAGAAGTAAATACGAGAAAGGAATTCAAATTGAGATTCAAATATCTTTTAATTTTTTGCTTTCTCTTTTGTGTCACAAAAACAAAATTACACCAAAAACTAAAATTGGGGAATATTCTTTCTATGGGACTTTTGCAATACTGAGTCTTCCTGATTCTCTTGAATGCCCGAGATCACGGTAATGTCGTTTTCGAATTCCATAATTTAATTGATAATTAGTTAAATAATATAATGTATATTAATCGTATTGTAAAGTAAAAGTCACTTGTAGATAGATAAATCTTGCTATGAATTTTCCTGGTGTGAAGGATCTCATTTCCTCTATTCAAATCTCTAAGTGAAATCAGTCTCTTTTATATGCTTTCAAGACATATGAAACAAGAGCTAATTGAAAATAAAATAATAAAATTGAAACATGAACTAATGATAATAAAAAGTAAAAAAGTATTAAGAAATAACTAAGGTTCTAATTGATAACATGAAACTTGTCGAAAACATTGCAATTGATCTCCAATCAGATGCTGTTAATAGAAATAGTGATAACGAATATGCACTAGTGCATGTAATTAGTGTAATTGATGTTATCTTGAAACATCATATTGGTTTCAGATTTAGTTTTTGGGGCTCAAAATTGTAGTTATTGCATAATAACGTTTTTATGATTTCACAGACATATGCTGAAAACGCCATATGTCCAACACTTTCATTATTGAGTTTATCTGTGTATCAATTGGAATATGAAGTAAGATTTATACTAACTATATAAATATGTATATATTGATAAAGAAAATAGATAACTCTGATAAGTGATTTTTCCATTACTTCTCCCTTTTAATCATCCTTCTCAGTATTTATCCATCATTATCAATTCCACCAGTTTCCTCTTTTGCAATAGCACAACTCTATACTCAGATAGAGTTGTTTGCAGTAAATTCTATCAGAATTGTGCTACGCTTTTGAAGAGCTTTTACAAGGATCTGGAGTCCTGGTCTGTGAGGAACAAAAAATCAACAACCCTTCTCGAATTATTTGGCCTTTTGAAAAATGAATAGTTTGGAAAGCAATCAAATCTGGTGGATTTGGGCTGGTATGTATAGTTCAATCATGACTGCAGTTCAAGCTTCATAATATTTCAAAAATTCATTTTGATGAGTAAATAAAATAAATATAAAATATACATAGGGTAAACTAGATTATCTTTCTTTTGAGGAAATAAAGGATTAAATTGGAAGATCGATATAAAGCGATAAAAATAACAATAGCGATCAGAACAAAACAACAACACAGCTGTAACATTAGAGGTGTGGACATATGCATATCTGTCTATTCATGTCAACCGTAAGTTTGAAAATCTACCTACAACAAAATAAGTAAAGGGGAAGAAAAATCTGAAATTAATCAACAGGGAGTTTTATTAGTTAGATCTTCCCGAATAGAGAACCACATTTGATTATTAAATTATCCCAAGCATTGGATTGAAATAGCAGCCGCTGGTGGCTTTGTGTATGTCAATGGGGTGGGATTATCACAGCAAAATACGATTAATCATTATCAGGCATGCATACACTACCTTTTTTACACACACACGCAGTAATATTCAATTCTCAACAAAACTAAAAAAACAACACACTCACACAGATAGAGAGAGAGAGAGAGAACGATAACATATATATATACCTACAAAGCACAGAAACAATGACCGATATATCTATCTATACGGTGAACTCAATATTGATACTAGACAATGAGGGCAAAAGAATCTACACCAAATACTATAAACCTCCTCACTCTTCATTAGATGACAATATCAAATTTTACAACAATCAAAAGGCACAAACCACATTCGAAACCCAATTGTTCCAAAAGACCCACAAGACAAACAATGAGATTCTTTTGTTTGAAAATCAAATCGTCATATACAAATCTTTCAGTGATGTGATGGTATATATGACTAGTCCATTGGATGAAAACGAATCATTATTATCCACCGTGTTCAATGGGTTTACCGCTGCTTTAGAGATTGTATTCAATAATTCAATCGATAAGAGATCACTTCAAGACAGTTACGACAAGTTGACCTTGACCGTCGATGAGACCATTGATGATGGTATTGTGTTGGAATACGATGCTGCTGTCATTGCATCCAGAGTAACGAATGCTCCACAGCAAGATGCTCCATCTTTGAAAAATATTGAGTTGAGTGAAAGAGGTCTTATGAACGCGTTCTCTTTTGCTAGAGCCAAATTGAGTGAAACTTTACAACAAGGGTTATAAAAATTTTCAAATACATACAACTATATAAGCTTTTTATATAGGTTATTAAGCTCAAGAACACCTTTTCACTCTTATGTTGTGGTTATTCCCTTCTTTATATATGACCTTCAAAGTAAAAAAAACTGAAAAACAAAATAATAAAAAAATTCACACAAAAAACAGGGAGCTTCAAGAGTTTTTTATTATAAATATTTATATCAACTTGATTCTATGGCCAACACGTCTTATCTGAGCTTTATTAGAAGCCTACTTCGGATAAGCATTGTCCAGCTTTTGAAATCAATTGGATTCAACAAATCTCCAAATTATTTGATTGACATATTAACTGATTTGTACATCAGATATTTCGAACTCCTCTTGGAGAAGACTCATAGATTAAGTCAATTGAGAGATGATACAGACGACATGATCTTGGTACAGGATATTTCTCTGGCTGTGGATGAGCTACTGCTTGTGCGCCCATCAAACCCATTGGATTTGTACGACATTGACCCTATAAACGAAACGTATTGCCAGATAATGGAACACTGGTGCTTTGGCGATACACCCGATAGGGCCAGAGATATGAGCAAACCAAACTTGAAATATATCAGGAGCAAGAGAATAGAAGATTTGAAAAGCAAATTGAATAGGATAGGGCTAGGCGGGCTAATAAATTCGAATACTTATGCTTTCTCATCGAAGACAAAAGAGGAAATCGAGTTGGAAAAATTGTTAAACGATGAGATTATCATAAATGTTCCAGAAGATTACTTGCAATATCTCTTGACAAATACGGATAAGCCAACGAAAGAAAAATTGAAGTTCACTTTTTTAGCAGATGAAGTCTATGACAAGTATGCAAATTTTATTACTGAAGATGAAGAACAGGAGGAGCAACAACAACAACAAGAAACCATAATTGATAATGAGATAAGAGAGGACGACCCACTACACAAAGAAGAAGATAGCGATGCAATCCATCCAGAATACATAATACACGGACCTACACCGGACAGCTTGAAAGATTACTTGCCGTACAACGACAAACAAGAAATAACAGATTTTGATATTACGAAATATTTGCAAAGCCAAAACAAGAACTTGCTGCTGTATAAGGCTAAAAATGAGATTCAGTTTGATGATGAGCAACATCAGCTACAGCACTCTGACGAAATTGATAAAGGCTTCCAATTGGGTGGTTGGTAATTATAGATTTATGATTTGCCCACATCAAGCTTCTGTGTTATTACCTTTCAGGCGGCCCCCTAGAAAAGAAAAAAAAAATTCGCTTCTGATTAAAAAAAAAAAATCCAAATTCACACAGGTCAGTTGTTGATCCCATTGATAAAGGCCACCGACAATACCTACCTACACACGAATCATGCACCACCCGTCAAGACCAGGATCTGTGAAAAATTCCATTGGGAACATACGAGATCGTGTCGCAAGACAATCTCCCACCCCTCCATCACTGAACAGTCATTGCACTTGCAACAGCTGTTCGTGCACTTGTCACAACAACAGCATTAACAACACACCGAACGCAGAGACTGAAGATTCCCCACTTTTACTCATGTCATCATCGACAAGTTTCTCTCAAGATGGCAATGATACAATTACATGGTACAAAAAAATTCCATATTACATCCCATGTTTGAATTGGGCACCCAAATACGACTCGTCAAAGATGATGCACGATCTCATTGCTGGAGCCTCATTGGCAAGTTTTCAAATCCCATTACTGATGTCATATGCTAAAACCATTCTGCACGTACCGACTATCTGTGGGTTACTTGCAGTACTGGTACCACCGATCGTGTACTCTGTCTTTGGATCAATACCACAATTGATCGTTGGTCCAGAGCCATCGATCTCGATCGTTGTTGGTGGTGTTGTGGAGCCAATGCTATTACATGATAAGAGCTTGAATGCTCTGGACTTGGTACTCGTGATATCATGCCTCTCTGGATTTTGTCTCTTGGGTGCAGGTTTACTGCGATTTGGATTTTTGGATACGGTTCTAAGTACGGCATTGTTGAAAGGGTTTATAGCTGCAGTTGGTGTAGTGATGATTTGTAATTCAAGTATTGATGAATTGGGTCTTCGCTTGAACGCTGAAGATGATATCCACTCTCCATACGACAAATTAAAATTCATATTAACTCACCTATCTGAAGCGCAATTCGAGACTACGTTAATAAGTCTGGTGATATTGGTGGCATTGGTGACTATGAAAATCACGAAGAAGAAGTTGATTCAACGTGGTTTTAAGAAAGTCATATTTATCCCTGAAATCTTGATAACAGTGATAGTGTGTACATATTTATCATACCGCTTCAATTGGGAAGGTCGTGGCATCTCAGTGGTGGGTAAGATCCACTCCACCAAACATATATACTGGCATTTTCCTCTCAGTACCAATTTTTGGAAACTTTACAGACCATTGATGAGTTCAGGTCTTACATGTGCCATCTTGGGATTCTTTGAGTCCACCACGCTGTCCAAACTGTTGGGATCAGATACCCCGATCTCATCCAACAGAGAATTAGTGGCGCTTGGCTTTGTTAACATAGTTGGCGGTACATTTGGCTCATTGCCTGCGTTTGGTGGATATGGTAGGTCTAAAATTAATCTGATGAGTGGTGGTGTCACATGTGCTAGCGGTGCATTCATGGGATTAGTGACGATTGCTGTAATTGTCACATCTTTACGGATGTTGTATTATTTGCCCAACTGTTGTTTGAGTTGTATCACCACTATCGTTGGTGTCACTATCTTGGAGGAAATTCCTGGTGATGTCAAGTTTTTCTTTGTCACACGTGGCTGGGAAGAATTGATCACTTTTTTCATCACATTTGCCTTTGCATTTGGCATCAGTATGGATAGCGGCATCATAATGGGTACATCATATAGCATTATTCGAATTTTGAAGAAAACTTCAAAGTCGAGGATACAAATTTTGAAAAGAGTTCCCGGAACCTCTCAATTTATCGATGGTAACAACGGAAGTGATTCGTTCCAACTCGAAGATGTTGAGAATTGCCTCATTGTACGTATTCCAGAACCATTAAGTTTCACCAATGCAAATGACTTGAAATTGAAGTTGAAACGGTTGGAGATGTACGGTTCGACTAAATATCATCCAGCAACGCCACAGTTCAAGCCGCATTTGAAGTTTGTCATCTTTGATATCAGTGAAATGACCGATGTGGACAGCTCTAGCGCACAAATATTACTTCTGTTAATTGAAAATTATAACAAACGGCATGTGAAGGTATATTTTGTATCCAGAATTAGTAGAGAGAAAGTTGAAAAGATGTTGCTGACCAGCGGTATTGCCAACTACATTGAAAATTTGAAGGATAAGTCAATAGAAGATGTGTTGAAAATGATTGACCAAGAACAAGATAACTGGAATGATACATCTAGCTACAGATCGATTCCGAATTATATTTAGATGTGTTGCTCAGGAAAACGTAAAATCAATATAAAATGATAACAAAAATAAGTAAACATAGAGTGCAAGCGGATTAATAAACTTTTGATTTTTGAGTAGTTCTCAACTGATTTGCAAGAAAAATTCAATGTAACCATTGAAGTTCGTTTTGTATACAACTCGTGTAGCAAGTAAATGTGTCGTATCACAGTCATTAAATTTGCCTCAAAGAGATTATGGGCACATAAACTTTCAACCCACGAGAAACCCGTTTTTTGTCTGTTCAATAACGGAGTCTGTAGATTTGTTTTTTGAAGCGAGAACTGGGTTTAATTATTTGACAATGAAATTAATCAAATCAGAGATCCGGTTAAAATCAGATGAGGTAAAAAAGAACATGTGAAGTTCCATGAGTCTCTTAGGTTGCTTCCGGAGTGATGTTCATGAATATGGAAATACACAGTGATTTCATCTCTTGAGATCTTGAATACACTTTGGAGTTATGTGTGGATGATGGAGCTACATTTACTATTGTTACCAGCTCTGTAGTTTCTTTTGATTAAGGGGGAATACTTCAGAACAAAAGAATTCTCATTTTCGGTACGGCTTTCCCTCAATATCGGGTTTAGAGGAACTAACTTCATAAAACAAGTCGAAGAAGATGTTACTGACCAGAAAATCAATGTAGGCGACGTGCATTAGAACTAACAAGGGATAAGACAGAGACAGACCTCCGGAAATGACATGCTGAAAAAAAAATGCCTCATTTTAAAATTTAATGGTGTTCAAATGTACCAAGCAGGGTATTCTCTATCGCTATATGTCAAATCTTCGATGATTTAACGTTGAATTATTGCAAATTTTATTAGGTGATCCAGTAAGGTTTTACCGCTGTAAAAAAGTAGGTAGTGCAACAAATGATTAGAAAAAAAAAATTCATTTTTGTGTCTTCCCACACGCAAGAACAACTATTATTATCAATTTGTCAGTTAGCCATCAATAAATCAATCGATCTGTTAAAGCTCTTTACTAAGATGACCACTACATACGACAATCTCCCACCTCGCCAAAAGTCACAGCGTGTAATCAACAAGACTGAGAAGTTTGTCCAGTATGAACAGTCAAAGCAACAACATTCACATAACCACAACTCGCATCACAATTTGCAGCACGAACAAACAGGCGATAATACCAATGATGGAGATAATCATCATGCCCAACATCATCATCATCATCATTGGCGCAATAGCCGCCAGCTTCGTCTGCAACAACAACAGCAGAGACTGGAGCAGAATGTTATGCTTCAACAAAATGTTTATCCTGGTTTGAATGACATTGCTGATGCGTTTGAACTGTTCCCACAGGAGTTGATAAGATATTATACATTGTTGAAAGAGATTGATGCGAAATGTGTTTATACCGTGCCTTATTTGAAGCTGTATATCAAGCGATTTTTGGAGATGGAATTTGATCATCCAAAGAGACAACTTCTCTTGTTCAAGATTCGTGGGCTTATCAAAGAGTTGATGCCATCGTTGGAGGAGAAGATGCACGTTGCTTCACTTCTGGTGGATACAGTCACAAAGAATGTGTCACGTATTGAGGATGACTACAATGAGGTTATAAACAACAATGAGATACCGGAGAGTGTGCGCGTTGGTCCATTGAATCATCCAGCAATGATTATGGATTCAAAGCTGGATTCCACAGCCTCAAAATCGGTTCAAAGTCAGCGTAGCGAATCAAGAAGAGAGCTGTTGCTGCTGAAAAAGCTGTTGAACATCAACGCACCAACTTCTCAATTGGAAGAAGATATGGAAAAAAGTAAGAGGAAGAAACTGTCAAGCAGTAATGCTGACAATCATAATACTCATAGCAACAGTAACAACAACAGCAACAACCACAGCAATAACAGCAACAACAACAACACTAACAACAACAATAACAGCAACAATAGCAGCAATAGCAATCACAACAGCAACATGTCTAGGACATCTACTACTTCGAGAAAGAGGAAAAACGCTGAGGAAGATAGCCGTAATGGTGGAAATAATTCGAGGTCAAACACACCACTGGCAACAACTATAGTGCTGGGAAATAGTACTGGAGGTGTACTACCATCGGTACAACTGGTCAAGTCTAAGAAGGCTGCAGTTGTTAACGCAAATTCTGGCGGCAATGGCACCCTTACAGGTACACTCACTGCAACAGTGACGAGCAAGCCGGTGAAGGATCATGACAATTTTCAAGAGCCGGTATACTGTTACTGTCAGCAGGTTTCATTTGGAGAGATGGTTGGATGCGATGGAGACGATTGTAAAAGAGAGTGGTTCCACTTGCCATGTATCGGGTTGACAGATCCGCCGAAGGGAAAGTGGTATTGCAATGACTGCTTAGCTAAGATGAAGAGAGCCAAGAGGTGAAACACTTGTGTGTATGTATGTGTATTTTGAGATGAGTGAAATTTTTTTTCTTTACCACCACTGAATTGTTATGTAGACTTTTTTTTTAATTGAGTGTGCGATCGCTGATTGTTAATTGGAAAGATAAATACAAAAAAAAAAAAAAAAAAAAAAAAAAAAAAAAAAAAAAAAAAAAAAAAAAAAAAAAAAAAAATATAAAAAAAAAAAAAAAAAAAAAAAAA
The DNA here is from genome assembly GCA_030557235.1 of Nakazawaea populi. Taxonomy (NCBI): domain Eukaryota; kingdom Fungi; phylum Ascomycota; class Pichiomycetes; order Alaninales; family Pachysolenaceae; genus Nakazawaea; species Nakazawaea populi. The sequence goes on from JAKTVN010000021.1 coordinate 195,986, forward strand.
AAAAAAAAAACAAAGAACAGCCATTATACAGCCATATATGTATCATTGAATTAGATCCTGATACTATTACATACAAACATATAGCTTGATTGAAAAAAAGGGCATTGTTGCTAAGAACATTATACAAAACATGGTAAGCATAACCCTTGACAAAATTATTTTGATGCTGGCTGACTGAAATGGGCTGGGCTGGCTGATTGTCCTTGCTGCTGTTGCTGCTGCTTCTACTGCTACATTGTCTACCAGGTCTGACTTTATAAAAAATAAATACTTCAAACAGCGTACTAACTCATCAATTAAAATACTACTCAGTCTCAAGAACAAGCTGCTAGAGAATACAGAATTGCAGTCTCCGGACCGCCAGCTGTGGGTAAATCTGCATTGACCGTGAGATTCACCCAACTGTTGTTTGTTGACGAATACGATCCAACCATTGAGGATTCTTACAAGCATTACGCCACAATAGATCATAAGAATGTCTTGTTGGATATTTTAGATACTGCGGGACAAGAGGATTATGCTTCGATGAAGGAGAGTTATATGAGACGTGGTGAGGGGTTTTTGTTGGTGTTTAGTGTCACTTCGATGTCATCATTTGAAGCGATACAACTGTTTTATGATCAAATCATTAGAGTCAAGGAGGATTCTGATTTTGTTCCCATCATCCTTATTGGAAACAAGACAGATTTGGAAGATGAGCGTGAAGTGACTGAAGCTACACTGACCAAGTTTGCCAGGGAGCTCAAATTGCCATACATTGAGACTTCAGCCAAGATGGATTTGAATGTGAATGAACTGTTCTATACAGTGGTCAAGATGATAAATAAAGGAGGCATCGTGTATCCCTTTCAAAAAGAAGATGATGAGAAGAAGAAACAGCTGCAACAATTGCACGGCAACAATAACAATACACAAAATGGACACGGTGGTGGTCTGCTGAACAACGTACTGGATACGAATAATAATTCTCAGCTGCAAAATAGCAGATCGAAACAACTGCAACTGCTGAAGGGTAATAATAATTCAAATTCAAACTCAGGTGGGAAGGCAAATCTGAATAGTGGCAGTGGTGGTGAAGAGAAGAAAAGTGGTGGTGGATGTTGTGTGATCATGTGATTTGAGCAAGTTATCTATAAAATGAATGGAATTTACTGCGTACGCTTATCCGTGTGTGTGCGTGTGTGTGTGCATGTCGTGTTGTTTGAGAAAAGAGAGAGAATTTTGTGTGTCCATCATACGTACGATGATGAAAAAAAAAAAAAGAAGAGACCATTTTTATAATGTTAGCAGTATCAATTTTGACATTTTGACTTGTTTTCCTTTTTTTAACAAAATACATATGACAAAAAAATATTGATTACCAAAGTTAATTAGTTGATTAGAGACCTTTTGTGGGGATGATTTTGATTTTAGTAACTTTTACCGTCAATTGATGAATTAACTACATGATTGTTAGTGATTTTGAAAAGCGCGTTAAAATTTGAAATCTATACAATCAATCCATCGTTTCAAAACTTCTTCTTGGAGCTGTTAGCGTTATTATTACCGTTATTGTTGTTATTATTGCGGTTGTTATCGATGTTTTCTTTGATCTCTTTCAAAGAATTTTTCCAATTATTCAACTTCAATTGGACCAACTTCCAATTCTCCAAATTGAAATCACCAAGATATTTAACGTGATTGATTTCCAAACATTTTTTAAATTGGTTTAATTTTCCATTGAGAAATTGTTTCTTGATAGCATATATGATCAAGTTTTCTAAATCTCCCGGTGTTTGGATTTGTAACAGTTTATACAAGTCTTCGTAAGAGATCTTGTTGAGTCCATAACAGGTTGAGATCAATTTGACAATTTGTAATTTCAAATTCAAAGTTTCTTGATCAATCTGAGAAAACTTATCGGCGTTTGATTGATAATAATTCTGGAATGAGGATAAATCCTTGGCATTGTAAAAGACTAACAACTCTTTGAACTCAACTGACAGTTTATCCAATTTCAAAGATGCATATGATGACAAGTCTAATCTCGATTCATTGTTAAAACTTTGGATCAAAAATTTGTCGACATCGGACGATGTCAATGCATCATTTAAATGGACAATCAGTTCCTGGTGAAGTTTCAATGACAGCTCAGGGTATTCTTTGTTTAAAATTGCAATTACAGTTTGTAAAAATGAAACAATCTCAGCTTCTGTTTTTATTGGGTGTAACCACTGATACCACAAGGAGTAATCAATATCCAAGATTGGTGACAAATTGTTAGTCTTATCGAGAATACTCATCACGGTTTGTAATAAATCAAAACGATACAGGACTTGCGAAGGTAATGTGTTGAAGACTGTAGTCAATATGCTTATCAAAATGGTTGGATCCAATTTATTACTCTTGTCATCGACTAATGCTAAACATCTTGTCGTGATATCACTCTTTTGCAAAGTCAGTTCCAATTCATCATTAGAGACACTGGTCAACAAGTACAAGAATAAGTTGAAGACCGGTTCGAAATCTCGTTCGTTCAATTTAAATATAATATCAATGGATTCGATCAACGCCTGGGTCAAATGGGCAACGTCATCGGCTTCTTGTAATTGGGTCAAGTTTTGGGAATACTCATGGGACTTTTGTATGGAGTCCAATATGGTGCCGTATTCCAGCAACAGATCTGCCACTGTACCGTCCACTATGATTGTTGATGACATCTTTTATGTATATAAAATATATGGTTTGTCCTCTTTCTTCTTCTTCTTCTTCTCTGTTGAAAGTTTTTTGTTTGAAAAATTTTTAAAAAAAATCTCAAGCGCCATCAGAGGTAGTGTAATGATGACACAAAGTTCACATCAAATGAAAGAAACAGAGAAATAGATAGAGATAGAAGCAGATCTATGATAATACTAACTCATTTGATTACAAGTAACGTCATTATCAGCAATATAAACCATGATGGAGAAGTCAGTCTCAGCAGAGTATGAACACCTTAACACAGAGCAACACTTGTTCAACATCGATCCAAACTCCACTACACACTCAACTTTGGGACAGACAACCAAATCTTCTATAGTGATACCAGGTTATATCGACAAAGACACACCATCTGTGCCTGATCAGAGTACATATTTGGGAAAGCTACGAGCCACGTTGACAACTTTGCAAGATGATATCAATGTTTTTTTGACAGAGAAGATGGTAACGCTGCTGCTGCTACTGCTGGATGGGGAATCATCTTCGGTAGGCGGAACAGTGGTGGCCAATGTAAATGATGAAGATAATATCCAAGAAGATGAAGATGAAGAATTATGATATTGTTACTGAATTCTTTTCTCGTATGATATAACCGCTATATTACCAAAAATAAAAAAAAATAAAAAAGACACAGAACCAATCCCCGTTTTTGTAAAATTCTATTACTACCTCTATTTATTAATATTGTTATCATCATTATTGTCATGTAATTTAACAGTTTTTCATCTCAACATTATTGTCTCTAATTCTCATGAGCCCTTTCCGTTACTGTTATTGTTGTTTTTTTTTTTTTTTTTTTTGTTACTGCGGACACTGTGATGATGTCTTTTTGTTCGGGGATAATAATGATGAGTGACTGGACTGAAATGCATTCAATTCTTGGTGATCTTCCTCGTATATTCTCCAATCTCATTATATATGTCTCTCTTGGTGATCACGATTCCATCGAACTTGGTCGTTAAAAAACGTTTGATTTGTGTTGGGTTCTTAATTCCACTATCCAATAACAATTTAATCGCTTGCTTGATATTATCGTCTCTTCTTCTTAAAATTGGTAAATTCTCCAAACTAGTCATCTCATGGTTATGCTTAAGATTTTTCAAGATCAAATACCACATGTTGTCCAACTTGTTCAACTTCAAAATCAATTTGAATTGGCAATTGCATTTACGAGTACGTAATTTGCGGACCCTATTCGATTCATTGATGTTACGACGATCTCTATAATTACCACCACGATCACACCGATATGAGGTATAACTATTCTTTCGTGAATCACATATCACTAGTCCAATTTTGGCTTTCTTCATGTACTCTTTCAAATATTCTTTCCCTTCTTCCAATGTCGAGAAGCATGTCTTGTCAGGCGGACTGCATTCTTTTTCAATATCATCCTCGCTATTAGTAGGTTGTTCTAGTCTCTTCTGTAACATTTGAAACCGTTCTTGTTGTTTCACAAGCTGATCACCCAAGTTGAACGTGGGTGTTGTTGGCGTTCTTCTCTCAATGTGCCCATTATTGCTACTGACATTTTGAATATTGTTGTTATTATTGATATGATTACTACTACCGCTGCTGCTGCTGCTGCTGATGTTATGAAGATCAAGACTTTGAGGCACATGTTGACGCTGAAGCGAATGACGACCCTTTTCCAAACTGCTGTCGAGAAAACTCTGGTTATTGTTATTGTTAATGGTATTGTTTTGAGTAAAACTCTGATGGTGATTGTAATTGTAATTATAGTTCTGATTATACCCCATATAATGGCTTTCACCGGTTGAATCTGACCCTTGCACTACAATTGAAGCTACCGCAGCTGTGTTAGCCTCCGTTGGCCCCGATGATGTGTAGTCATTGTAAGAATTCGAACTTGATGTTGCATTGGTGAACAGGAAGATGTCATCAAAATTCATCATAGAAGTTTGTATATCACTAATCATATCCCTGTATGTGACAAAGCCATCAAATAGTAACTTGTTTCAACTTAAAAATGATTTGTTATTAGCCATCATCAACTTAAACTTACGAATACTGGAGAAAAAGTTTTGGTTTTATATAAAAAAGAGACAAGGCTTGCATAAAGAAGATAAGGGGGTCTAAACTTCCAGATGTCGCATGATGAATAGGTATGCATTAGAAGGTTATAATTATAATGATGCTAACCTGAAGAACATGGCCGAAAAATGATGCACCACAACAGTAGCATTTTTACAATTGGATTGATACGAGGGCTGCCCAAGATGGCTAGTTAGCCTAAATGGTCTGTGTACAGGGCGTAGAGCAAAAGGCAGCAGTCCATTTGTCATATTCAGTAGTGAATTACAAGAAATTTGCGTTGCAATATCATCTTAAAGAACATATTTTATCGGGGTTTAAAATCTGTTTCCCCAATTCAATATATATATATATATACAATAATGCCAAGTCTCTAAAAAAAAAAAAAAATTTACAAAAATTGCCCTGCTTTTCTTCTCTCCCATGTGAAATTTGCGTGACAAAAGCCGACACTTTCTCTCTCTTTCAGCCTCTATTCATAATAATAAAGTGATGGTAATGTGGTTTTTCCCAATTGAATCTTTCTACTTTAAACCGTTCTACATATATCAATATAAAGTCTATGTTTCCAAAAACACCTTCTTCTCTTCGCGCCGAGCCCCCTTTTAGGAAACTCTTTTTTTTTTTTTTTTTCTTTGTTCTTCCTTTCGATCAGATCCCATCTGATAAACTTTGAATGCTTTGATATTACATGTTGCAATTTGGGATGAACAACAACTGGAAGCAGCGAAGGGGAGGAGATGAGTAGTTCCGATTCAATAAGACGCCCGTTGACTAATGCATCTGTCATGCCATGCCGCTCACTTGTAGGGTATTATTATGTGAGAAATTGCCGATCACTTTTGATGTACCCAATAAGATGCAAAACCTCACTCTTGATTTTCTTCTCTTTATTGTGCCCTCTGTTACTACTCCACTTGACACTATTGTTTATTTCTTCTTCGGTGCTCTCTGTTCTGTTTGTCCGTCTGTCTGTCTTTCTGAGAGACATGCCTATTCCTTTTTCTTTTTTGTGTTTTGCTCGCACTGCCAAAAAAAAAAAAAGACTAATAGAAGAAGACAAGACGGAGAAGACATCATATTATTATTAGTAAGAGAATTGAAAAGCCGAAACTGATGATTTTCAAGAGAAATCTCTCCATACCCTCACAGGGTCTTTTCAATCTCTCCAATCATAAACAGAACCTCTTGGTGAAGGGCAAGGATTCTGCCAAGTTCCTCAACGGCCTCACAACTTCCAAGTTATTACCAACTTTTACAAAGAAAAATCAACACACCATATCGGATCATGATTTGATAGCCACTTCCGTACAATTGAGTGATCAAGAATTACAACACTCCAACTGGGGGATTATTCATGAGGACAGCTTCTTGGAGAATGACGACGAGGACAAGGTTGGTATCAGGAGGGATGGTGTTTACTCTATGCTCTTGAACAGTAAAGGTCGGGTCTTGACTGATTTGTTCATCTATCCAACACCGTTCAATAAATTACAACAAGAAACAATATCGGAACCAAGTTATTTGGTGGAGTTGGACACCACCATAATGGGGAAAGTGATGATGATGTTACAGATGCACAAGTTGAAGTCGGAGTTGACCATTACCAAGCAACTGGCTTTCCAATCATGGTATTATTATAATGAGTCTGTCCAATTCAATCAATTGCTCAATATAATCGAAGAGAATTATTTCAACAACAGCAATAGTAAGACTGCAATGGATGCATTACAACTGAGTCAATTCTTTATTCAAAATGAACTAATATTCAACAAGGATATCGAATTATTGGGGTTCGCCATCGATAACAGATCATATCTCAACGGTATCAAATTTGTTACAACGAATGGGGTATTACCAGAGCAATTGTTTAACAAGGATTTCATGGATTTGATACAACCAACAATATCTGAACTCCAACCTTATGAGATATACAAGTTACGTAATAACATCAAGGGAATAGTGGAGAAATCTGATTTACCAAAGACCTTGGAAACGTTACCATTTGAACACAACATTGACTACATGAATGGAATAAGTTACGATAAAGGTTGTTATGTCGGACAAGAGTTGACTATACGAACCAAAAACCATGGTGTTATCAGAAAGAGAATCATGCCATTTCAAATATTGACACCCTCAAACGAAGAAATTGACGACTCATTCAACGTTGACTTGACCGATTTTGAAATCCCTCTGCCTCAAATTGAGCAACAGCAGCATCAAGATGATAAAGAACAGCAGCAGCAAGAAACAGTTGCTGCTTCATCTTCACCATTCAGCAACACCACCACCACCGAAAACAACACCAGAAGAAGACAGCGGAAGCAAGTGGTGGGCAAGATCTTGAAGATGAACCATAACTTTGGTTTTGCCTTGATCAATTTGAAATACATCACGGAGACAAATACCGGAATAACTGAGGGATTGACAAGTATTGGGGGAGAAGAAGACGTTGCCGATGCTGATGATGTTGTGGAGTATATTGATTTTGCCATGGATCCGTACGTGGTGCGAGTTTTCAAACCAGATTACTTTGTGGAAGAAGATGCATTTGATGAGATTGAAGAAGTGGAGTAGCGAGAAGGGCCGGCCCTCGTTGCATGAAAAGAAAGAGAAAGAAAGAGAGATAGAGAGAGATCTCGGAGACACACATATGCTCTGCTAGTCGATGTCGAGGTTTTTCTCATGGCATCGTGCCATCAACTGATCATTTTCCAGACGTAATTTTTGTATATAGTCAACAGACTTGTTCATTATAGCTAACTCTGATCTGTTTTCCTCAGTTGTAAGATTTGGAATCAATTCTACTAATTTGTCATAAGTTTCACGTAACTGTTCTCTCCTTTTCTGCTCACTGAGATTATGATGAGATTTTTTCTCTTCCTCGGAGAGTTTCTTATTGGGCTTGTCTTCATCCTCATTCATTCTCTGTTCTGTATAAAATGTGTTATATCAGCAGTATGTGTTTTGAATAAAGTCTAGAGAGCATATGCTTTCACGTGTGTTTCTCTTCTTTTGTGTTAACTTTTTTTATTTTTTTTTATTTTTTTTAGCTTTATGTGGGAAGCTTCAGAATATCAATAACAACACAGTTTAGTTGAACGTTGTGATTGATTACAATCAAGTAACACACAAGTCCCGAACAATTCATAATGCCAGCTATTCTTACGTTGAACAAGATCAACTTCAACACCACCATCAGATTTTACCTCACATTATATTTCCTCTTCACCTTGGGCGCCTTGGTGTTTAAGACTTTTGTCTTGAGATCATCACTAGCTTCACAGACAGCAGAGAATGACCCCAACATTGGCAATAAATTCACCTCCATCGACCAAATAAATGTGCCTGCTTTACAATTGATACCAAGTCTTACATTATGGAATCCATGGACACTTTTCACATCGAGCTTGGTGGAAGTTAAATTGTGGAAATTTGCGGTATCATTACCGATATATTACATCGGTATCAATTTCTTGAACAAATCATGGGAAAATTCCAATATTTCTTTCAGATGGCACAAATTCGTCACAAATGAGATCAACAGATACTTGTTTTTTTGCATCATTGTCACCAATGTAACCACCGTGATGTTATATATATGTTTTGCCCTTGCATTGACGCGTCCCCAGTTGTTACAAACGCCAATCGATCACGGTCTGTTAAGTATCTTGATGTCATTTGTCGTTGTCTTAAAACAGTTGAAACCTGAGCTTGAGGTCAGATTCGTGCATTTGAGATTGAAAAACTTACCATTTTTGATCTTATCGCTATCGTTTGTCGTATCCATATGGCTTAAGGACTTGACTCCAGTATTACCCATCTTTAATAACTTCATCATCTCGTGGTATTATCTTCGTTTTATCAACAAGGATTATTCCCCTATTTTTGAATTCAATTCTTTTTTCCCAGAGTTTTTACGTGGTACAGTGAATTTCATCTTGTCCCCAATTTCAAAGCTGGCTGGGGTCTTAAACATTATTCCAAACACAGAGAGAGGTGATGATGTGTTGCCCATCACCAGTAACGTTCTGGAGAGAAGGAGACTGGTTGCCTTGAAAGTATTAGAAGAGAGCATCGGACAATGAGACAGATGTAAATTATCGATATCGATTACATAAATAATTCTGTGTTATATGAATCTGTGAGTAAAACTTAGTAAACCTTATAAATCACTGTTCTTGCTTCTTCAACTGTATCCAGTAACCATTCAAGATCTCGTCACAGTTCCTTTGCTCATCACAACCTTTGAATCCAACCACCAAATCACCAGGTTGGTAGTGCAACTTATCAATCTTGTTAGCCAACTCCAACGCACTGTGTATCGAGTTTATGGTTCTGATAGGTACTATTGCAGTCTTACTCAACAACACAGGATGCCATTGCAAAATATGAGCTATAGCACTTTCATCCTTATTAGGGAAATTAGAATATTGTCTAAACAATGGATTAGCCCAGAATTCCAATAAGCTTCGACCATAGATATCATTGACAACAATAAATGATGAAGTCTCAATCTTACTATCCGATTGTGTCAATATCAACCGGGCATCTTCTGATGTCGTTGTCTTATAAGTCTTGATTAAACCATTTGGGGGAATTATTGGTTGTTCTTTTATAATAATTGGGTCCAACAGATCTGGGGTCAACATGTAAGAAATGATATCAATATCCTGGTTCATGATTAAGGAATCTTGATCTAAATACCAAAAGTATCTCAGGTTGGGGAACAGGTGCATGGCCAGTCTCATTAATAATAACTTGATCCATTTTTTATTGACTTCATTAGCGTAATCCTCTAACAATGGGGAGAATTCTTGTAACCATCTTATATAAACACCAAAATTTTGTTTCTGGGCATAATCAACTCTATTTTGAGCAATCTTCGTCAAGTAACTCAATTCATTCTTCTCAAAATCCAATCCAGTTACAATTATCATTTCTGGTGTACCAGCCTTGTTATTCTTATAGACCTTTTTACCATGAGCCAAAAAATTATTTTTCAGTTTGGCCAATGGATTGGACTCCTCCTGTGTTGAACTCTCTTTAATCTCATTATCAGCCATGGTCTCATCGTCTTCATCCAAGACCAATGTTTTCTGTTGTGTTTTGGAATCCGTCTTAACTCTAAACAACTTCTCGATACCTAACTCTCTCAACAAGGGTGCATGTTCCACTGAAGGGAATATTAAGGGTGACGATACTTCAACTTCATGCTTGTAAAGACCATGCTCAGGAGGAGGATATGACAACTTAGAAGACAATAATTTTGAAACACTGCTCTGCTTGGAGCTATGATCGAGTAATGGCAAGACTTGAAATGATAGGTATTTGGATGTGAAGAAATTGAGGATGAGTAGTATGATAACCGTTGATATAAATGATTTACGGTTGCTGCTTCTCAATTTGTTGAAATTCACAGGTACTGGTAGAGTGGAACCAGACCTTGGCCTCAATTTGCTATTATCCATTGGGTGTGTCCTCGATAATTACCTTTACGTTATGATAATCGATTTGGTGTTCTTTCAGTTTTTTTTTCTTGTTTGTTTGTTTGTGTTTATATATACAAGTTCACTTTTTTCTAAGTAATTCATTTCGACAAACCCGATCTGAATAAAGTGATTTAAGAGGTAGAAAAGTTAATATATTTCAATTTAAGATAAGCATGTCGTTATCAGAGGAAGCATTAAGAAAGGTAAGTTTATTGAATGATATTCTTTGACTCCTCTAGCTCACCATGTACTAACTGTGTTTGTGGAAACAATAGACGTTGAGAGAGATGGATAGCCAGTTGCAGAGGCAAAAAGCGGAGTTGAGCATGACAGAGCTGCAATTACAACTGAAAATGACAAATTTGAAGATAAATGAAGTGATCATAAAAGAGTTGAAAGAAAACAAACAAAAACCAATATATAAGAGCTGTGGTAAACTGTTCATAAAGACTACCAATGAAAATTACGTCAAAGATATAACGCTGCAAAATAACACGAGTAAGGAACAAATAAATGGATTGAACAAAAAGAAAAATTACTTGGAGACTTCGTTAAACGTTACATTTGATAATATGAAACAATATATAGAAAGGAAATAGGGTGTATTTTAAACTGCACTATAGCCACCTCTTTCACTACTACCAAATATCTTATTCCAAATCTCTTTCAAAAAGCTTGGTAATCTACTCAACACTTCAACGAGTGAATCCATTAACTCGTTCAAAAATTCATTTCCACCATTGTTGTTGGCATTTATCCAAGCATTACCAATTACGTAACCGGCAAATATTATCACCATGAAGATAAACAACCATGTGAACCAACCCCATGACGATGAACCATCGTCATTGTCACCATTTCTATCTCCAGGTGTCTTAGAAGGAGTCTTACCTTTGATACATGCTTCTTCAGTATCCCAGCTGAGCAATAATTTTTCGCCATCCCAATGTTCTATTTTGAGTCCCAGATTAGCTTCCGCACATCTGAATTCAATTCTAGAAGCAACCTTTTTTGAACCCCAGTCAATTTGAGGTAAAATAAAGTGAATTAAATTAGCCTTGATATCAACATTAATGTCTTGACTCAAATCCTTTGGAAATGACAAAATCTCAGTTACCAATGGATCCTTACCTGGTACAGTCAATTTCTCTATTCCACATAGCTGGGAACTTTCCGGACAATTTTCTACTTTAACCTGTGGCGATATTTTACCATTGGTTATTGCTAAGTGCACTGTGAAATTGGATAGCGATGGTGGAACATTTTCCAAAAGTGAGGCCTGATGAACTCCAACTAACTTGTCAAGATTGAATCTTTCGAGAACTACGTCCCCAACATCGAGTGCGAACACCAATTGCTGATGGAAGCAACATATTAACAATAAAATGAAAGGTATGATCTTCATTGTTCTCTTTGTGTATGTATTTGTATATGTATTATGTGATACAGAAATGGCTGTGTCTCTCTCACTTGCTTGTACTTACGCTATACTCTCCCGTGTCTTCGTTTCTTGTTACATTTGCAAAAGAAAAAGTCGTGTACTACAGGGTTATCTCTGGCTTTTGAGAGATAATTCAATCATTATTGACTTACAAACTCGTCGATTTTGAGTGCAAGACAGCAGCGTTAACAAATTTTTCCCTCAGTGTAGTATAGAGCATCAGGCAGCAACTAGATTATATTACTATATCTCAGTGCAAGCCTGCACATATTTTGATGTTCTTGATTATTCCAAAGTGCTCTTATCTGCACGTGATTTGTATAACCTTTTTTCCTTTTCTTCCCTTAATAGAATTATAACATCGTAACACCTTTATTTTCACGTGATAAAACAAAGGGCTTAATTTTCAAAAGATATTGACACTACTTTTCGAAAACTAACACCAGCTTTGTTAATAGTCGTGCATTGGGATAAACAAAATATCTGATGCGGTAATAACCAGTAACATTCCAGCCTTAAGCCCTTCATTGATCACCTTCACTCATCCTGAAAGAGAAGTAAAAGAAAAAATTACAAAAAAAATATTCCAAACGTTTACTACAGATATCATCAACCAAAGACTATCAAGACGAACAATGGCTAGATACGCTGCTACTCCATCAAACCCAGCTAGATCTGCTTCTGCTAGAGGTTCTTACTTACGTGTCTCTTTCAAGAACACCAGAGAAACCGCTCAGGCTATCAATGGTTGGAACTTGAAGAAGGCTCAACAATACTTGAACCAAGTCTCAAAGCATGAGAGAGCCATCCCATTCAGACGTTTTGCTCACTCTATTGGTAGAACCGCTCAAGGTAAAGAATTTGGTGTCACCAAGGCTAGATGGCCAGCTAAGTCAGTCAAATTCATTTCTGACTTATTGAAGAACGCTGAAGCCAACGCTGACGTATGTATCATACCAAATCAACAACTCGATGATTAAATAATGGAGGGAATAGAGTCATATTACTACACACATTCATGTCATTATAAGATTTGTTGAAAAGCGCAACCATCAGCAATATCAACTATGAACCTATTCGTTCGGTACTTTCATAATAGTACAAGATCTTCTTACCCTATCAATTTATCATCTATGAAATCTTCCAACTCATCAGAATAATTTACTAACTTTATATTTTCATTACAGGCTAAAGGATTAGACACCTCAAAATTGATCGTTTCACACATTCAAGTTAACCAAGCTCCAAAACAAAGAAGAAGAACTTTCAGAGCTCACGGTAGAATCAACGCTTACCAATCTTCACCATGTCACATTGAATTGATCTTGACTGAAGCTGCTGAGGAAGTTGAAAAGGCTTCTGAAGCTGCCGTTGCTACTACTGCTTAAGTTTTATAATTCAAAATAAATGAATAATCAAATCGTATAAAATAGCAAATTTAGTTGTGAATGGAGTTGGAGGTTTTGAGGATGAAGAAGTGATTGGAAAATCAAAAACATAATATATATAAAATGTATATTGTAAAATATATTACAAAATATGATCATGATAATATGTAATCCAAATATGAGTTCATTCACGAAGAAATACGACATTGGTGTTTAGTTATATTAAAGCCATATCTAACTAACTAATAAGCTATTTGACTATTTATGGTTTGGGTTTCTTGTCATCGTTTCTGTCATGAGCATTGTCTCCATCGAGTTCATCAATTGATCTTTTGTGCGTGTTTAATTCCTCCTCTTTTTGGACATCTTCGATCTCTTCAAGGATATCCTCTTCGTCTGAGCTCTCATTTGAGTTCTCACCAGATAGAGTCTGCTGATTCTCCACTGACATTCTATTTTCAGAATCAATTCTTGTTATCAGCTGTGCACGATTTCTCTCATTTTCAACTAAACCAATATCTTCGGCACTCAATTTGTTGAACTGAGTGATAAATCTTTTTTGACACGAAAGTCTCAAAGTTAATGATATCATGTCCAAATTGTCAAAAGTAAACTCAAATCTTTGTTTCATGTTATCCTTGTTCTTCAAATTCATCAAATCCGCCACTGAGACCTCGCTTGCATAATAATTGTCTTCAGATATCGAGAGATCCAACAGCTCGATAGTTAATACTAGTTCATTTTCTGGGACAAAGTCTTCTTTTAGCTCCTCAGTTTCTCTGATTGAATGGAATAACGAGTCAAGGGTTTTGGTGATAATAGACTCATCCTTGAATAAAGTAGGAAATTGCTCAATTTGTTCTTTCGTTAACACCGTGGAAACCACGGGCCTGACCAAGAAACAGCGATTATTATCAGTCTCCAATATCAGCGGAATGATCAGCGGTTCACTAGCTGTTGCTACAAACGTAGCGATGTTGTTGTGAGTTGATACTTCACTCACTACCGACTGTTCAACTGTGACTTCCGTCTCTGGAGCACATGATTCATTCTCACTATTAACAGCAATGTTTTCGACCTTGACAATTTCATCAGGATTATCTTGATAATCAGCTATCGTCTGTGTACGGATATCAATCACTGAGGCTCCCTCTAGCCCATCTTTTTCGGTTTGTACCATCTCCTCATCAATCTCTCTGACCTCTACAGTGTCTTTTTCGCTTTGCAGCAGCTTACTGAAATTTGTGCCCTTTTCTTTCTCATCCAGTGATCCATCTACCTTATGCTCATTACTTATCTCTTCTTTCCCAGCAAGCTCATCCATATTTAACTTTTGTTCGTCATTTTGATTTATCTGATGTGTGGCTTTGTCTATTGGCTGTTCAGGTACTTTAGCCAAGAGACTTGTTTCTTCGTCCTCTGGATCGGCTTCGCTTACTGGTTTCTTCTGCAGCTCTAAGATACCCGAAATGTTGTTGTTTAGACCTAACTTAATAGAGTTGTTCTCCGCTTCTTCTGAATTCTGTCCTTTTGAGTCACTTCTTGCTTCAGACACTTGCACTGAAGTACCCTCGTTTCTGGTTTCTGGTTCAGTACCCGAACTCTCCCTAGTTACATCGATAATCTGTGAAATGGGATTTCCATCGTCCTCTGGTGATTCTGTAATCAGCGCCACTTCGGTGTCATTGGGTTCAATGTCGTTTCGCAGTTTTTCATCTATGGTGGAGCCAGCATCTTCAGGCTCAATATATATAACTGAGGTATTCTCATTTTCAGCATCAACCTCATCGATAATCACTGCATCCTCATCATCAACGAAGTCCAATAATTCTTCATCGTTTTCTCCAGCCTCCAGATCGATGTCAGAAGACCCCAGATCGATGATTTCTTCATCGTTATCTGCATCAATCTCCAAGATATCATCTTCATCTATATCTTTGACACCCACATCGATTGTTCCTTCTTCAACCATCATGATGTCCTTGCCGTGGGTTTCCAAATCTTCTTTTGTTTCATATGCGATAGGATCTTCAACAGTACTACTTACAAATCTCTCACCACTTTGTTCATCCAAAACCATTTCTGCGTCTGAATCTATTGAATCGGAAGCTGTTAAGGCATTGACATTCGTTTGAATTGCATTGTACTGGATACTCATAATAATATATGAGCTCACTCAAACGTAGGTACTTCTTCGAACTAAAATCTGACGTCAATCGATACTATACACTGTTTTGCAGCAAAAGATGCAGTTATCCTATACAATCGAAGATACAAAGAATAATTACCTCTTTATCTCAACTTCTTCTTTAGCGAATAGAAAGCTTTTCACCAAGCTACTCACAGAATTTGTTTCAAGCTCACTCTTAAAAATCTCCACGAACTGATCCACAAAAAAAACACTCTTGATAAGGGCTGTATAAATCGTAAATGGCTATGAAGTGCAAACACGTATGCGATGATAACTATCATCATACATTATACCAGGAGCAACCACATATATAGAATTTTCACCACCGCTACCAGTTTAACGTTTCAGTGAACTCAAAATACATTTGACAGGCAGTGAAATACAATGAATGCGGTTAGAGCTAACCCTTGATCAAGACTCCCCTTTTGTCAGG
This sequence comes from Nakazawaea populi, assembly GCA_030557235.1. NCBI lineage: Eukaryota > Fungi > Ascomycota > Pichiomycetes > Alaninales > Pachysolenaceae > Nakazawaea > Nakazawaea populi. The sequence goes on from JAKTVN010000021.1 coordinate 211,728, forward strand.
GTCGCTCTAGCTACATTTTCGAGGGAGGACAATCATTGATACAGAAATGGTGATATAAAGTTAAGCCAGACTTTTTGAATCTTTTCAGAGTACACATAGCAATGTTTCTTGGTTTTTGCTGATGTTTTTCACCAATTTATGATCACAAAAGTTAGCTCTTTATAATTTTATCGATAAACGAAGTTAAAAGGCTCTTATCTGTATAGCTTATAGCTTTCTTTGAGCTTTCCTTGAGCAGATGTGACTCTCAGATTATACCGACGAAGGGTCTCAAGCTTTTCGAAATAGACCTGCGAATTTGCATCAGACCTACAAATAAATTTAATAAAGTAACATCTTTGCATACATCCATTTGGTGGAACCTATTTTAGAAAAGTTCTTGGAGGTTCCATCTGAATAAGTCTGGTCACCTATCTTCTCGAAGCTTGAGTTTGTGAACTTACTACACTTCTGTTATATCTCAAACGTCAAAAGCGCCCCACGGTATCACAAGGGACAAATGATGTCTTTTTGCCCTGTCACCCTTCATGCCCCTCGAGTGGATCTTCTGGCACAAAAAGGAGAAGAACAAGGAAGGAAGAAAAGAAGGAGAATAACAAGACAATTACACACCTCTTTACAGCTTGAAAGTAACAAATCGGTGATATCTAAATAATGAGTTCATTTATTGGGGAATTGAATAAGTTCATCGAGGAGGATGAGAAAGATGGTAATTATAACACCCTTCTCCATTGACCCCCCTTGCTCAATTGTTAACAAGTGGCTCTTAAAGAAAATTACTACAATGATCCTTTCTTTGACGAGAATACAAACCCGGAGGAGTTGGTCCAATCACTAGAGAGTGACAAAGCCTTTTCACGTCGTGGTATTTTCAGGCGAGAATATGAGTTGGACTCCCCAACGAGAATCACCAAACGTACAAAGATATCAAGGATCGATGCCTCTCATAAAAAACCAAGGATAATGGAAGTTGATGCAGCTGCTTCAAGGTTCTCCTACAATGGTCAAAGGAGGGGCTATCCTGAAACGACCACCTTTGACGATTCAAATTGCTATCAGCATCCACAGATCCAACAGAATCCTGCACCGATACCTAGCGAATATTTAACCCCCACTTCGTTCGAGCAGTATGAAAGTAATGCTAGTAATGTTAATTTGTCGCATACATACAATTTCCCCGAGGTAACCCAATACAAAAGAATCCAGGATGAGAGAATATCGGTCCACAGATTGCCAGATAAATCGAGGTCGTTGTTTCCTTTTTCACATTTCAATAGAATGCAATCGAAATCGTTCGATCTAATATACATGCGTAACAACAATTGCGTTATAAGCTCACCAACTGGCTCTGGAAAAACAGTACTATTTGAGCTTGCAATTTTGAGGCTTTATCAAACAAAACAAGCTAACGGTGGTTCCAACGACTATAAAATTCTTTACATGGCACCAACGAAAGCATTATGTACCGAAAGACATCAAGATTGGACAAAAAAGTTTACACCGTTGAACATCACTGTTGGACTATTGACCAGTGACACTTCTATGGCTGAAACAGAAAGTGTAAAGAAATCTGATATCATTATTTGTACGGCTGAAAAGTGGGATCTTTTGACGCGAAGGTGGGCAGATTACAGCAAATTGTTTGAGTTGGTAAATTTGCTTTTGGTGGACGAAATACACGTTCTCAAAGATACCCGTGGTTCGACTTTGGAGGTTGTGATAACCCGAATGAAAAGGTTGTGCCAAAACTTGAGAATAATCGCTTTGTCTGCTACTGTTCCCAATATAGAGGATGTCTCATTGTGGCTAAGAGAAAGCTTCCGGTCTCCTTATGAAGCAGAATATCTTGTTTTTGGAGAAGAGTATCGAGCGGTACGACTAAATCGGTTTGTCTACGGGTTCAAGAACACTTCAAATAATGACTACCAATTTGATACATTCTTGAATTCAAAAGTTTTGCAAATGATTAGAACACACTTTGACGGCAAACCAGTTCTTGTATTTTGTCCAACTAGGGCAATTGCAGTTTCCACGGCGAAATATCTTAATGAGAATTGCTATGGACTCTTTCCTTCTTTGAACAGAAACGAATTTCATCAAATTAGGGACAGAGATTTGTGCAGTTTAGCTGCAAAAGGAGTCGCTTTTCACCATGCTGGTTTATCATTTGAGGATAGACATGCTGTTGAAAAAAACTTCCTTTCAGGAGCATTGAAAGTCTTATGCTCAACTTCTACATTGGCCGTTGGAGTCAACTTACCAGCCTATTTGGTTATTGTGAAGGGAACTAAGTCGTGGGTGAATGGTGAGCTCCGAGAATATTCAGATTTGGATCTCCTCCAAATGATAGGAAGAGCAGGAAGACCCCAGTTCGAAAAGGAAGGATGTGCAGTTGTACTTACTGAGCTTGCTGCCAAAACAAAGTACGAGCGTGTAGTACAAGGGACTGAAAAATTAGAAAGTAGCTTGCACTTGAATTTTGCAGAAAATCTCGCTGCTGAGGTGACCTTGAAGACGATCACATCGATTGACAGTGCTGTTGAGTGGTTAAAATCTACTTTCTTTTTCACCAGATATATGAAGAATCCAGGTGCATATCATGATGTCAAAGAGTTAAGGGGGCACTCCAATAATTTGGAGGAAAGATTACAAAGATTTTGTCAGGAGAAACTCGACGAGTTATTGCAAGAGAACATTCTCATCGAGAAAAACCAATCATACGAAAGCACTGCATTTTGTGATTCAATGTCAAGACACTACGTTTTATTCGATACAATAAAGTCAATAATTCATGCAGTTAAAGCTTTAAGCTTCCAGAAAGTATTGCAATTGTTCAGCAGCGCTTCCGAGTTCAAAAATATCAGGCTCAAACACCAAGAAAAGAAGCTTTTCAAAGAAATAAGTAATTCCCCTCTCATAAAATTTACTCTCGACCCCAAAGAGAGAATAAAAGTCGAAGATAAAATATTTTTGTTGCTTCAATATGAGCTTGGTGGGTTGGAGTATCCAAACTATAATGGATCACTCAAACTGCATTCTGCTTTTATGAATGACAAAAATTACGTTTTCAAGCAATCACCCAGAATAGCAAGATGCATGATTGACGTTTTCATCGAAAAAAGTGATGCAGCATCACTCCTCAATGCCTTAAAACTATCAAGATGTATAAATGGGAAGTGCTGGGAAGACAACGCAACGGTCTTGCGACAGTTGCAAGGTATAGGCCTTGCATATGTCAGAAAGTTTGCAAGTCACAATATCATTTCCTTACTGCTGGCTCAGAATTTGCAAGCAAATCAGATCGAATGCTATTTGGGGATGAGACCAGGTAACGGGATCAAAATCAAAAAGGATATTGATGGAATTCCAAAGTTTTCCCTATCTAGCCAGTTCATCACAGAGTCCATCAACGGGGATTTCACAACAGTCATAGCTACTTGTAAAGTTGAATTGGCTGTTGAAGTTGGATCTAATACAAAGATGTGGCACAATAAGCTTTTGATAGCCGACGTGGTGACAGAAGTTAATGGTAGTACTTTGGTTGATTTTCGAAGAGTTCCTGTTGGTAAAATCAACGATTCAAAATCATTTAAGGTGAACATTTGTTTACAGTCACCCCAAGACCGTGTAAGATGCCACGTGTTTTGTAGCGAAATTGCAGGGACCAGAAAAACATACCAAATAGATGTATCTGCAATACCTGATTGGAAATTCAAAAAACTTATACCGCCACTTGAAAAACCCGTACCGCTGAATGACAAAGTGATCGATGAGTTTGATGAAGAAGACGAAATCGAAATTGATCAACTACTTAGCAAGATTCCAGAGAATAAACCGAGAGAGGTAGTACCGTATCAACTCAGAGCAGATGGAAAATTTGAGTGCAACCACCAATGCAAAGACAAGAAAAATTGCCGTCATCTTTGTTGCAAAGAAGGTTTGCTAAAAAATCCCAATCTTATAAGTCAGGGATGTAATCATTCTTGCAAGAACAAAAGCCGATGTCGTCATCTATGTTGTAGGGAGAGTTCAAAGACTCAAACTCAAACTCAAAGTATGAACAAGTCTCCAGCCCTTCAACCCGAAAAGGAAAATACAATACTTCCATTATTTGAAAAATTGCAAAACAAGAGCGCCATAGATATCAATACAACTGTTGTGCAGAGATCTACCACTGAAAAGCCTGGTGCTAATCATTCTATCTTTGATTCTAAACCAAAGATGAAATTATTATCGAAAGGCATAAAGAGAAACGCCTTGATTGACTTTGAGGAAGAAGATGAGCCGAATGGATTGGATTTTGACAAAGCATTGGATATGTTGCTGAACAGCCCAGCAACTGACTACATAAAAACAAAAAGCTTCAAAGTGATTCCCAACAAAATTACGAACGTCGTCGGTGATTCTGAAAAAACGAAAAACTTAGTTCAGTCGGGAGATGCACAACTCCTTGAGGAAAAAAACTCTCTTTTGGATCTGATCCCGTTAGACGACACCACAGAAACTGGTTTAGACACACCGGAGCAAGCAACGAGTGTAAGTTCTCTTAGCAAAGCCATACAACTTTGTGACGAGGTTGAGAAAGTTGCTGTTGGAAAAGATGATGAAACGTGGTACAACGATTATGACAACATGCTAACTACCCCCAGTTGCTTGGATGCAATAGATGATGAAAAAGATAGTGTTCAACAGCTTCAGAAAAGCGATGATGATCTATTATGTTTCTTGGGTTCTGATATTGAAATTTGCTGAATGACCACCTGTAAATTCTTCAATGATTTGGGTTAAAAACTGTTCATCGATACTCATGTGTTGATCATTAATAGACTTGAACTCTATCTGATTTTGCCTATAAAGATCCTGTAATCCCAACTGGTTTGTTCTATAGGTTGATGTCTCGGTGAAGTTTAAAGTTTCCAAGTTGAATGGGTCGTAATCATAAAACCAAGCACTTTCTTTTGGCACCAACGTAGTATCTTGCTCGAACATGATCATGACAAACTTTCCCAACAAATTGTCGACCATTCTAGTCGCGAATTCTTTATTGATCAGGCGATCGTTGTTGATTTCGGCAATGAATAGGGATTTTTCAAGGTACTCATCATAACGAAAGACATCTCTAAAGTATTGAGCTTGCACTAGAGTTTTTTGCACCTGTGGTTTATACACTTGTCTCTTCAAAACATCATTCCTTCTTCTGCATATCCAGTCACCAGGCTTACACAAGGGCAAATCAAAGACACCTTGATGCGGAGACCCAAATGTTACCAAATTATTAATTTTGATATCTGCACACTTTTCCAAAACACTTCTCAAGAATAATCCACCTTGTGAAAACCCAATGGCATCAAATTCGTACAACGAATGATTATGAAATTGTATACATACGTCGTCAATCTGTTGTGTTAGATTACCAAACAATCCCAGTTGTTGATCTTTGTCGTAGTCCAAATCGAGGGAGATAGAGTAAACTGGGGTACCTGGATGGATTCGGGATACCAACTCAGTGACTTCAAACATGGAGGAGGAGTTGTAGAAATCACCCATCCCATGCCATAACACTATTGGCCTTGTCGAAGGATTAGCAATTGCAGGAACTTCTGACAACAAATCCACCTTCAACGATGGATAAACAGCCACCGTCAGAGTGAAAGCTTCAAAAAAATGCATTTCGCTAGCACTTATTTGTAACAATAAAGGGCTTATCAGTTTGGTAACAAATGCTCATCACCAGGGCATTAAAAAAAGTAACAAAAAAATATCAATCTTTCTCCTTAAAATTTTCCTTCAAGAAATCAGTATATTGAAGATGACCTTAGAAGACGACTTCATCTTTGATAAGAGTTTCTATAAGACGTCGTTGAAGTCTATCAAGGCTTTAAAATCTCATTTACAATCAAGCGAGAGCAGCAAGAAAGTACCGATCCATTTAATTATCAACTTATCCAACTCAATCATAAAGACAAATGACTATATCCCAAGAATTATACCTTTACCGAACAAGATCGACAAGCTGTCGGGGAAGACCATTTTGTTGATAACAAAGGACCCATCCATTCCATATAGAGATGCTTTAATGAAAAAAGGCTCACCAACGCAAGATTACATAACTGAAATCATGGCTTTGAAGAAATTAAAAAAAATAGCACTGAATTATAAGAAGTTAGAAAAGTTGTACAACGAGTATGAGATGATTCTTTGCGACCACAGAATTCAAAAGTTCTTACCAGGCTTATTGGGTGCTAAGTTTTTGAAAAACAAGAAGAAGTTGCCTTTTTTGGTGCAGATGTCCAGACCCGATGTTGATAACAAATTGGTGCAACGGAAAAACCACAAACTCAAAGATGAGAATTGTGACCCAGAATATGTCTTGAAACAAATTAAAGTGATAGCGCGTAGCGCCAAGTTTACTCCCAACGAAGGGGGAACAATATTAGACATCACGGTTGGATTCAGTGACATGGAAACTGTACATTTATTGGAAAACATCGACACTGTTTTGAAGTATATTATAGACAGTAAAAACACGAAGTCCATTGTTGGAGTGAAGACTACAGAGAAGTTGATCAAGGGAGGAACGAAGATGTATAGAGATGTTCATATCAAGAGCAGTGAGAGTATAAGTTTACCGATCTATTCTTCTTGAGTCGACGTTACTGATAAAACATTTTTGTATGTATATATGTGTAAAACGAGAAAATGTGTGTCTTTTTTCTATTTCAACTCACCTAAATTTCAACATTTGATAAACTGGAAGACTCCATGCCCAGTTCTCTCCAATAGACGACAAGAAAACCATGTTGAGACATTCAATAGTGCTAGTGATATCAATACTGCTAGCATACTGGTTATACTACAGAAATAATGATGTGTCTCAGCTTATAAAAGAGTCTTCGCTTATCTCAAAGGAGATGGACACGTATTATAGTGAGATTGATCTGTCAAAGCAGAAACTTGCGTCAAATCAGTACAATGCCCCAAATTTCCATGAAAAGGATAGAAATCAAATAGGCAAAGAGAACGCTACCATCTTGATGTTAACAAGGAATTGGGAGCTTCCAGGGGTGTTGTCCTCGATGAGGTCACTTGAGGATCGTTTCAACAAGGATTATCATTACACCTGGACGTTTTTGAATGATGATCCTTTCACTTTAGAATTCAAAAAACTGACCACTCTGATGGCTAGTGGCAAGACAGAGTATGGCCTAATTGACCCTGAGATTTGGAATGTACCCAACTCGATCAATCAAACTAAAATGGAGAAATGTTTTGAAAAGCTGGTTGAAGATGGCATCATATATGGCCATTCATTGTCGTACAGAAATATGTGCAGATTTAATTCAGGGTATTTTTACAGACAACCTCTCACCTTGAAGTACGATTACTACTTCAGAGTGGAACCAGATGTTGAATATATGTGTGACTTTCAGTATGATCCTTTCGAATTGATGAGAGTCAACAATAAAAATTATGGATTTGTAATGACATTTTACGAGTACGAGACTACAATTCCGACTTTGTGGAACACAGTCGAAGGATTTATGGATAGATATCCACAGCATGTGCATCCAAACTCTGCAATTGATTTTATCACATCTAAGGATATAATTGGCGCTGTGGGAAGAGAATTTGGTAATAACACCTATAATTTATGTCACTTCTGGTCGAACTTTGAAATTGGAAATTTGAATTTTTTTAGATCAGAAGCTTACCAACTGTTTTTCGATTATCTTGAAGAGGCAGGCGGATTCTATTATGAGAGGTGGGGTGATCTGCCTGTTCATTCAATTCTGGTTAGCTTGTTGATGGACAAATCTCAAGTACATCATTTTGATGATATAGGATACTACCATCAACCTTTCATGACTTGCCCTACAAGCGATAATCTTAAGATAAGCAAAAGATGCATCTGCAGAGAGAAAACTGATGTGATGGATATGACCCCATACAGTTGTTTATCAAGGTGGTGGAAATACGGAGATGGTAAAAAGTTTTTAAATGAAATTTAATGTACATACACATCATTCATACATGAAATTATTAAAAAGTTTGAGTTCGTGCTGTTTAAACGGCAAAGAAATTAATACGGTCTCTCCAATCTATTCAACTCATCTAACATTGTTTGTATCTCTCTCTTGGATTTCTTGTTTACAAGTGAGGGAACTAAACTGAAAGCTTCATCGCTCTCTTCTAAATCCAAAGAGCCGAGTTGAGCAATTTCAAACGGATGTAAATTCTCATTCTCTTCAGATTTCAATATTCCATCAGCTGCAGCCACTGTCTTATCATCTGCGAATCTGGCAAATGAAGCTAAATAGTCTAAGGTCTTTCTCAACACCTCATTTGCCTGTGGCGATAAGGCAACACTCAACAAGGTCTCATCATCTATGTTATCACACGAATCGTATTCGCTTTGGTCCACTACCTCGCCCAGTTCTCTCCGTAGATCGTTCCTTCTTGAATTTAAGTTCATTCTGATCAAAAGTCTCGCTTCTGAAGAGTTCAATGCCACTAAACTCTCGACATTTCCCGAATGGGTGATTTGAGTTTCTTGAAACTCTGGTCCAAATTTCAACTCTGCCACATTCTCATCGAGGTCTAGATTTTGTTCTGTGGCCTTCCGTCTCCTTACCCCAAAGGTTGATGTCGATACGTTCATTAGTTATGTGTAACGAGAAAATCTTCTACGTATCAACTCTTCTCCGGTCTCTTATGCTTGTGATTTTTTTTTTTTTTTTTTTTTACTGATTGAACGCATTTCCTCTCATTTCTGTGTGATTAAAAAATGTAAGATATTTTTTTTTGGCGTCAAACAAGGCGAAAGAGCACTATATCAAGCAGCATTTGAAGATAGGAATTCCATCTTCTTCTTCAGAGAGCTTTATCGACAATCCATCTACCTCCACATTTATACTGGTTCAATTGTAGTTAGCATCCGTATTTTGTTGGTGAATGACATTCATCAAACATATTTCCCCACCTGCAAACATTTGTTGATAAGTAGTTTGCTCAGGCCTTCAATCATCATATCATCACTCATCATCATAATACCATGTCGTCTCATCCTTACAAAACCTCACCTAGTCATCGACAGTTGCCATTGTCCCTGAATTTGAGCCACACACCGCAGCAGCCGCCCCAACTGGGGTATTCTTCAACTTCAGCAGATATCTATCAACAACACCCACAGCAATCGCAATTATCATCGGGTTCATACCACGATTCTCCGCATACAACTGCAACATCATCAGCAGGGTCTTTTGGATCAGTTTCGACAACGCCTGGAGTATCACTACCACCTCCCCCGCAGGCAAATGCGTACTCGCCTCGCAACTTTCCATATTCTCCCATCCAGCTGCAGCAACAAATATCTCCAAAATGGGCCCCAAATTCATCCCCTTTGACCCCTAGACACACAGCGAGTATGAGAAGTACAGGAAATGAGGTATTCGAACTATCCCCCAATGGAAATAGATTGGCTTCAACTCAACAGCACTCGCAACTGCCTCCACCCCCTTCATCAGCCTCTTCCTCTAACGGTTTCAGAAACCCATGGGCTGATTACAATGCAAATTTGGCCCCTCCATCGTCCTCCACAACCCTGAGTATATCTCCAAACAACAACAGAACACTACCGTCATTGGGTAGTTACCATATTCAACAGCAGCAGCAACAGCAACTGAGCACATTGCTTCAACAAGGACCGTCTTCCAGATCGTCATTTAGCCATAATTTGCCCACAACGTATGAATATGACAATATGGCCAAAAATCTTATGCATCCACCATCGAGAGCAGCAGCACCTGGACCGTCGTCTTTTTACAACGATCGTGAAGTATCGTTGAATGATTTGACGAGAAGGTCATCCGTTGCTGTTCCAGCTTATAGTCTGCAGGACCAGTTCATGACTAGAAGAGCTTCTTTATACAACGCCAACACCATTTATCAACAACAATCACAACTTTTCCATTCGAAGCCTGCCCCAAAGATGACAAAAGTGACCAAGCTGTCAGATCTCAGACCACATGTGAATCAAGTTCCCAAGTTTCGTCGTGCTTCGACCGCAACATCACACATATCCCCCTTAGTAGCGTTGACGGTAGCATTGAGTTCTACCTTCACTATATGCAGGCCTGACTACAGTTATAAAAGCTCAAGAAATCCAAGGAGAGTGCTCACCAAGCCAAGCGATGGAAAATATAATGATGGTTTTGATAACGAAGAGAGCGACTATATCTTGTACGTTAATGATGTATTGGGCATTCAAGAGAACAGAAAATATATGGTGTTGGACATTTTAGGCCAGGGTACATTTGGACAAGTTGTGAAATGTCAGGATTTGAAAACTCAAGAGTTGGTGGCTGTGAAGGTGGTCAAGAGCAAAGCCGCTTATTTGAATCAGTCGTTGACTGAGGTCAATATTTTGGAATTGTTGAATAGAAAAATTGATCCATTGGATGAACATCATTTTTTAAAATTGAAGGATAAGTTTGTGCACAAAAATCATTTGTGTATTGTCTTGGAGTTACTTTCGTCGAACTTGTATGAACTTATCAAACAGAATTCATTCAACGGGCTACAAATGAAGCTTCTCCGAAACTTCACAGCTCAATTGTTGGATGCCTTGAGTGTTTTGAAAGATAACAACATCATTCATTGTGATTTGAAACCGGAGAACATTTTGTTGGTATCGCCTGATAAGCCCGATCTCAAAGTCATTGATTTTGGTTCGGCGTGTCATGAAAGGCAGATTGTGTACACCTACGTTCAATCAAGATTTTACAGATCGCCAGAAGTCATCTTGGGATTAGCATATTCAACATCAATCGACATTTGGTCATTAGGGTGCATTGTCGCTGAGTTATTTTTGGGCTTGCCCTTATTTCCAGGTAGTTCCGAGTTCAATCAACTTGAAAGAATTGTGAAAATGTTGGGTATGCCGCCAAACTGGATGTGTGAAATGGGTAAAAATGTTTCGAAGTTCATGAACAAGTTTGAACAACATGGTGCTGCAAGGTATGAAATGAAGTCAATGGAACAATACTCAGTGGAACAAAATGTTGTTGAGAAAAAGTCCAAGAAGTACTTTACTAACACTAAGCTCGAGGACATCATTTTAAATTATGCAATGCCGAAGAAGCTGACTAAGTCAATGTTAGACAAGGAAGTATGTGATAGAAAATTGCTCATTGATTTTTTGTACAGATGTTTGGACCTCAATCCATTGACTAGATGGTCAGCACATGAAGCCAAAGAGCATCCATTCTTGAAGGGGGATGTATGATTTCAACTTTGACGTTGCGTGAATGAATAGCGTATCCTTTTTAGTTTTTACTTTATGATAACCGTAATGAATTGAAGATTGCTTTATCAGCTTAAACAATTATATTCTGAGCCAAAGGCAATGGCAGTGTATCTGTCTCCATTGGAACATCTCTACACAATTCAATACCAATTATCATCCCATGCAGTTAGCTTTATCAATTATTTTGCTTTATAGCGCGATTCAGTAGGTAACACATTTGCGAAGCATTGAGAAACAACGACTCGACCTACTGAATTACTGCATTGTGAGACTCATCAAGCTATTATACTCGGACATCGCTGTTCATGATCAAAAATATAGAAATTATATACTGCGCTCAAAAAGAGGTAAGGCACCTTCATATTGCAATCGCATCGGTTGAAAGGGGGATCTAAGATGTAGTTTGCCGGAAAATACTGGTTAAGTGCAGTGGGAACCTGACGAAAAAGTATAATAGCAGTAGCCACAGCGAGGGCATTTTCAAGCTATCATTCTATATAGAAGAACGAGTATTCAAATTAAATGCCTTTCAAGTGACGAACACAAAGCATAACGTGAAGTGAAAAATTGAGAAAAAAAAAACAATATATACATGCACACATACAAACACACATGAAAGATTCATTAAAATTAAAAAGACCAGATGAGATCAAGCACCCAATGGAGTATCTGGAACGATTGGAGCCACTGGCTTATTCTGCCATGCCATATATCTTTGGAACATCATACCACAACCTTCAAAAATACCCAATATACAAGCACAACTAATGGCAGAATTTCTTATCTGTTTGTAACCACCTCTTATAGCTAAAGAACCACCAACGAAAAACCCAGCAATGATGGCGTTTAATGGATCTTCTCTTTTTCTTACAGCCTTGACACCACAGTCATAAAATGAAAATAAACCACCCCATACACTGAAATTACCTCCAACAACTGGAGCTCTGGCCTTGATAGCCGCTACAGCTCCTGGGAAACGATCTCCATATGGTGAATTACGGAAACCTTTTATACCGTGCCAGACTGCACCACCAATCGCCTGTTCAAATATTTGGAAAATCTGTTAGTATTTGGTCTATGAAATTTTGTATATTTTTTGTGTGTGTGGTAAGTGAGATTTACATACTCCCATAGCAAACGCACCACCGAAGTCATTTAAGATAACGATGGGACATGGATCTCTTGTATGATCTGCAGACATATCTGGTTATTAAATAAATTGTTTGCGAGTAGCTATCTAATATTCGCTTTATACTACCATCCTTTCTCTCTCTCTCAACTCTTTCAAATTTTTTCTCTCTCTCCCACATACTGCAAAATGACAGCTAAGCGGGTCAATAAGTTAGTTCTCTCTTAGAAGATAAAGAGTCGTGCCAAATTTGCACAATAGCATTGCTTAGAGAATTGATAGACAATATGAAAGAGAGAAGAGAGACAGACATGTTAAGGCTTTTACATGTTTATATATTTATATATATATATATATTAATATACTAGTAGACCATATTGATTCAAACAGCCATGTCAGACCAAGCTGGAATGAATACCCAACCTGAAATAGAATCCTACGTACCCACCATAGATGCCATCTTAAGCGTGTCTGACTTGGAGCAAATAACAGTGAAGAAGATAAGAACAGCGTTACAGGCATTGTTCGATGTCGATTTGACAACAAGGAAAAAAGATGTGAATCAGTTAATAATGAGTCGATACTACAAATTGGTTGAAGAACGTGAAAAACTGGGCGGTCAAGATGCGGATATCAAGGAATCACTTAAAGAACTAGCGATAAAGGACAAAGAGTTGGCATATAAATTACAAGCCTCGTTGAACAATGCTCGGTTGAGAACACCGTCAAAAATCAATGAGCTGTTGAGAAGTGCAAAACTGAGCAAGGTGGAAAAATTCCAGAAAAAGAAGAGGAAACAACGAACACTGCCAGATGGAAGTCTGTCCCGAACTGGATTCATGAAACCATTAAGAGTGAGCTCAAAACTTCTGCTGTTTTTAGATAGAGATGAGTCGGAAATGATTCCACGGACAGATGTGGTGAAGCTTACATGGGACTACATCAAGTCTCATAATTTACAAAATCCTCTGGACAAGAGAGAGATTTTATGTGATGAGAAGATGCAACCTGTTTTTGGCAAGAAACAAACGATGTTCAGTATGAATAAAGTGTTGAAAGACCATTTGTTTAACGAAGATGAATAGCGGCTACCGTCAATGTAAAAATATTTATTAGTTGTACTTCTTAATACTGCAAGATAAAGAATAAACTTCAGTAATTCCTGTAATTTCAGGCGACTGCGCTGAGACAGCGAAGCCGAATTTTTATAGAAAATAAGAGACACTCGAGGATGAAGTCTTGTTATGTCATTATCTATCTAGTAGTTGATACAACCCATTTTATAAAAACAGGTACTAATCTGGCTCATGTCACGTCAAGTTCAAAAAAAGTCAAAAAAAAAAAAAACGGGTTTGTTATTATTTTTGTTCTATTTTTTTTTTTTTGGAGCTGATGACTAGCAGTAGCAGTAGTAGCAGTAGCAGTAGTAGCAGCAGCAGCTTCTCTGCAAACTGAACTAAGCAAATATAAATATATCATGGCGAGATCAATGACACGACACGAGAGCCTCACTGAGCCCATGGCTGGCTTATCTGTATCTGAATCGGCTGAACCCTCCTTGCCTGAAAATATTGAGTCAGGCGGATATATTGAAGCCTTATTGAAACTAGCTATCCTTGATTATAGGACGGAACCCAGGTTTCGTCAACCATTATCCTCACAACGTACGTCGTCCTCATCGTCATCATCATCTATCACAAGTTCTTCACCGTCGAGCGCTCTGTCCCATTGGTCATCTTCATACAAATCAGAAAAGTCACATAGATTTAGCAAATTGTTACATCCAAATGATTATAAACTCTCTAGTGAGACAATTCTGAAATTAAAAGAACGTTTGAATGTTGTTGCCATGCAGAAGGATAGCACCAGAAGTGGAATGTTTACCTATGACGATTTGACAAGAAGAAGTCTTCTCAGATATTATGTCGAGTTGTTGAACAATCCTTCCTCAAAAGATCAAGTTAAAAACCCTGATCAATTGGTTGTAAGATTTGTGAGTTGTGCTACGAGAGAACTTAATAAAGTAGGATTTGTGCCCAAAGATCAAATGAGCAACATCTTATTTAAGCAAACAGAGATCTTTATCTCCATCTTGATCGACATTATCAGACCAGAAAAGCATAGTGACATCATGATAAAGAAGCTTGAAGATCTCAAACAATCAATGAGACCCAGCACCTATACTGCCTTTCAGAAGCTGCAGATGCAACAACAGACTCAACAACAACAAAAACAACAACTGCCACTCGCAAAGGGCCCCACTTATCTTGAGCCATCATTTTCGATAGCAGATATGACATTGATGCAGTTTATTGGAAGATTATTCGAGATTGACAAATCACAATTACAAAAAATGATTAATTCGCTCGAAATGTCAGCCAGTGAGACAATAATCACCAGGCAATTTGAAAAGTTGTTGAATGAGTATGAGAATCATTCAGATTTGGTGAAATATCAATTAGAGGACTTCGAAAAGACAACCTATTATTTAAATTGGAAGTCAGGAGAAGAAAGAGCCTTGAAGTCGTTGATTGAAAGATATCAGCCTTTGAAAGTTCAGTCAACCATTGATGCGGACAAGAACTTTATTCCATCCAATGTCAGAGAAAGCTTCATCGAGGTCGTCAAAGCTTGTTTGCACTATGATTTTAAAACCGGGTCAATACTATCGAATACATCTCAAGAACTCTTGGAGTTGTGTTGTAAAATTTGGAGAATTGATCAATTCTCCAAGATCACATGGATCTATACTGCTTTGAATCTGTCAATCTTGGCTGAGAATTTCGGAGGTGAAATCATATCTAATTTTTTCAATTTATTCAGGAACTATAATTTGGACGAGCATACTTGGCCGCTGTCTATTCAAAAAGAATGGATGGAAAATTTGATTCATGATTACAATTTGACCATGAAAGAGATTAGAGACAGTTTAACAACAATTTATAGCTCAACAAAGCCTAAATTTGGTCCTATCTTAAGTGTTTTGAGTGACATTGAAGGCGATGTTCTCTTCTCAATGGTGGAGGAGAGCGGTCTTATCAAAAAATGGGAGAAAAAACTTAGCAAATCAGTATTGAAGATTGCAGAGACAAGATATGTCGAATTATTAAAACAAGTGCCAAGAGATGATTCTTTGAGTGTGCTCCATGTCATGAACGTTGCTGACAGTGTCATTGAAGATGCTCGCTTGTTAAGTAAAAGATATCCGAATCCCTTGTTGGGATATTTGTATATACCCCAAGTCTGTGCCAACTTGTCTACGTCGATGTTCGCCGCTGATTCTAAAAATATGTTGCTCCATATAAGATCGAATTCTAAAGATGTGATCAACTATGGTGACGCTATGGAAGTTTACAAGACGTTGTGTGAGGTGAGATCAATTTTCAAACAAGTCAATTCTCTGAAAAAAGAGTTCAAGTTTGACTTGGAGTCCTTTTTTGCCCAGTACATTGATCAATGGTGTACGGATAGTGGTGAAAATATCAAAACTTTTATCGCTCGCGCCATAAGAGAGGATTTGTTCGAACCAATTGATTTGGAAAATGAACACCTCTATTCCACTTCCATCAAAGATATTTTTGCCATGATAAATCAGTCGTTGGGGGTTTTGAAAAATCTTGGCTGGGAAAACCCGTATCAATATCTGAAATTTGTCACTAAGTTGCTAAGGTATATATCTGACGGGATGATTGAATACTCAAACAAGATCATGGAGCTCTTGTTCCAAGACTTGGACGAGCAGATTGATGACATAACAGAAGACCAGGGATTGCTAAACAATACCACCGATTGGTTCAAAAGCGCAGTCTCTGGCTCGGGTAGCAAACTTCCGCCTCCAAAGCCATTTGATTTCAAACCAAGGACATGCGTAGCCTTAAATGATTTGGAAGCGCTTTTGAACAATTTGCAAAAGATTGAAAACTCCATAGATCCTGAGACATTGTCCTCGACTATCAGGTCTAGAGATGCAGCGCTGAAACCTATATCCCATCTATTTTCAATTAGAATCATTAAGGCTGAGAACTTGAAGCAATTTAGCAATAGTTCGAGGTTACCCGATACCTATGTCTCTTTGGTTGATGGACATAACAAAAGAAGAGTTCTGAAGACCAGAATCGTCAAAAACAGCATCAATCCTGAGTGGGACGAAGAATTTGAATTTGTTGTTCCTCCAGGTTCCAATGCCATGCTAGGAACAACCATATGGGATTGTTCATCTCGTTTGAGACAACAAAATGTCTGTGGTAGGACGGTCATCAATTTACAACCTGGCAGATTTAATATGGATGGATTGCCTCAAGATTTTGAAATTGATCTTGACACTGAGGGAAAGTTTATTTTCCAGATCTCCATGGAGAGTGAAAGGGAAGACGCCGTCTTCAGTATTGGAAGAGCATTTAGAGCTATATCAAGAGTTGAGGAAAGGTGTGTGAAGTTGATCGTTGAAAAATTCTTAACTTTTATCAAATTTTCAATATCTAGAGAAACTTTAAGATTGGTTTGTGGGCAACATGGGCAAACCAAGGCAAACCATACTGTTGCAAGGAGTCTGTTGGAACCTTTGTTCGACTATTTAAATAGCAACTTCCAAGTTTTGGCCACCAATTTGAGTGAGCAGTTGTTGCAAAAGGTCATTATACAGACATGGGTATTGGTATTGAACACTGCCGACAACATATTGTTACCAAGGCTTTCATCACTGAAGTCATCTACATCGATAAATGCATTGAAGGCAACTCATCAAAAGAGATCATCATCAGCTTCATGGCAGTCTGCTGTATCCAACGCCTTTGGGGGTGGAAACAGTTTTCCCGGCTTCGGAAAGCCTTTAACGCACCAAGAAGTTGAAGTGTTATTCGAGTGGTTAAAGGTTTTGTGTTATGAGTTTTTTCACAACAATGGAGCAGGCCCACCAATTGAAGATTTGAAGAACGAACATTATCAGGAGTTGCTTTTGGTTCCAGTATATTACGACCATGACGTTGTCGCTTTGAAAAAGGAAGTCGAAAGACTTTCACCTGCCACATTGAAGTTGATCAGAGAGAAACACTTCCTCTCTATAGGTACAGAGAAAGCAAGAGAAAAAAATTTGACCAGAGCAGGCACTATGGCTAGGAAAAAGACAATTATGGCATCGGGATCAGCAAAGCAGAGAGCCATAGCTGCCAAGGAGTACAAAGACGCCAGATCCGACCCTGTTCTGGCGCAGCTGGGGCTGGAAAATTTGGTGTTGAAGTTGTTGTTACTCAAAGGAGAGCGTGAGTTTGTGCTGCTGAGATTGGAGCAAAGAGACCGGTTGAGTAAGAGTATATCGGCAGAATTCTTTGCCAGATTAGCAGCAGAAGGCACTTTGGTATGATCAGTAGCAGAACGTGTTGATGAAAGTAACAGACGTAATAACAGTTAATGGAGCTAAATAAAGACAGAAGTAACGCAAAAAACAAAAAAAAAAAGTAAAATTCCTGTAAACGAGAAAGGTAGGGAAATACATAGTAAATAAATAGCAAAGGACTGAATCCGGCTAATGAAAAGTAGAACCATCTATTAAATACACAAAAGTTGAAGTATTCTGTTCACCCAGCTGATACACTCCTCCTATAAATCACAAAAATGATCGATACGGATGACCTAGACATTGAGGTTGGAGATGAAGACGGCTGGAGTTACTCCATGCCCCCTTCCTTAGAGTCCCTCCCGTTGGAATCCCAACATGATTTCAATCAGGAGAATAAGGAAGAAGCTGATGGAGAGTCAGTGATATCGGAACTAGAGGAGTCAAGTAGTACAGTATTGACCACGGCACCAGTAGCGATTACGGAACCAGAAGTTCCCTCCAATTTGAAAGACCACAAATCCAAAAAGCTCAAATTGAATACCAACTTCTCTAATCTTAGTCAAAAGGAACTACCTCCCCCTCCCGTTGAGAAGGGACTAAGTGAATCAATTGACTACCAAGAAGATGCGGTAGATTCTAGCGGATCGCATGGTCCCTTGATCACTACACTGCCGAAGCAAGTGCCAATGCCCAGCATATCATCTGGTAGCTCATCACTTTCCACATCAAATTTGACACAAATGATGAAATCAACACCTGCAGGCCCGTTGACCACCGTGGAAGAAGTTCATAACAAGGCCTCGCCCTCCAAGAGCTCTCTAATGGAGCTCTCCTCATTGAATGAGAAAGATGAGTTGAGTTCTTCGCATAAAAAATTGACCGGTACCATATATCAATTACAGCAAACGATTTCAGATAATTCGTTGAGCTCAAAAGAAGGGATGGAAGAGTTGCAAGAGAAGAACGATGATGGAGATGATACACCAGTGACAACAGACTCAACAATGGATGTGCCTGAAAATGTTGAAACTCCGATTGTACTTTCCAGTGAAACGTTTGTTAAAAGCCCAAATTCTGCTGCTAGTAATTCCATGAGAAGCCCAACTGGCGAATCAAATGGTTCGTTCTTCTCCAATTTCAGAAACGTTGCCCAGTCAATGCTTCAGTCTCCAAGTAGCAGTAGTGCCGCATCCACGCATTCACACCATGTGAGGACCACCAGTTCAGACCTGAATGGTGGTTCTCATCTGAGAGCCGTATCAGACACATCCGCTTCCCATGGTGGCCCAGCTGTTGCTCAAAGCCATAGGAGAGTTGTCTCTACCGCTTCGTCGTTTATACCGACACCTGTATCCGAGGATGGTGAATATAAGCTAGTGGAGAATCTGGATAATCAACCAGCAATTATCTCATATAGAAGAACAAAGAAACCGAAAAGTTCAGGGTCCACGTCGAATGGTGGACTCAAGTCACCAACAAGTGCCACAGATGCGGATTCACCAGTATTTCCCTCACCACTGTTGTATGATCGAACACTATACATCGATGAGTTTTTCAAAGATACTCAGTATCGATATGCAACTTTGAAAAGGAATGCTGATTTCCATAATTTATTTGAGCCCATTCCTATAGATGATCGCTTGTTGGACGATTTCAGTTGTGCACTAAGCAGAGAATTTTTGGTTCAAGGGAGGATATACGTCTCGGAACATTACCTTGGGTTCAACTCAAATATTTTGGGGTGGGTCACCAATTTAATTGTCCCATTCACAGATGTTATCAACATTGAAAAGACACTGACGGCTGGTTTCTTTAACAATGGTATTTCAATCGAGACGAAAGACGCAAAGCACTACTTTGCCACATTTATTTCAAGAGATGCAACTTTTCAGTTTTTCAACACCATATGGGAGAAAGTTGCTAAATTGCCAAACGAGACAAGCTCGATATTTAAAAATAGGCAGATGAATTTGAAGTACAAGAATAATGGCATCGGTTTGATCGATAGAAGCAAGCCTACTGATAAAGAATTAAGAGAGTCCCTTGAAGCTGCATTAGAGTTCACCATGTCAATTGATGGAGACACCCCGAGGAAGGGCAGTGAGACTGAAGGATCAGCAACTGCTACTGTTAATTCTTTCATTGACTCGGGCTATAAAAATGAGGGCCCAGATACACATCCAGATACTGACCTTGACTATGACACCAAAGAGCATAATGAGGTTTTATTGTTTTCTGAGATTATTGATGCTCCTCCCGGACTTGTGTTTAGCGTTTTGTTCGGTCCTAAAACCGATTTTCATAAACATTTCTTAGAACTCATGGATAGTTCAAACTTTTCATCGTACTCAAACTTCCAAGAAAAAGATGGAAAACTTGTGAGAGAATATACATACTCAAAAGCTTTGGGATACTCGATCGGCCCCAAGTCTACCAAAGTGGTGAATGTCGAAACTATCGAAAAGAAGGATTTTGACTCAAACATTATTGTGCTCAACAGATCAGCTACACCTGATGTTCCTAGCGGTAATGCATTTTCGGTGAATACAAGATATGTGTTTGCTTGGGGACCAAATAATACAACGAAACTTCAGTTGTCATATTTCATGAAGTGGACCGGCAAAAGTTGGATAAAGGGTGTTATTGAAAGTCAAACAAACACTGGACAGATCGAAGCATCTAAGGTGCTCCTAAGAGAGTTAAAATCGAAGATTGCCGAGATTGTAAATACAACAGTTGCAGCTCCAGCTGTTGCATCAAGTTCATTGAACGATGCCAAGACTGAGTTGGAGGCCATAACTCCAATAATTAGACAGAACTCAACTTTCAAACAAAGACTTGATGATGAAGTCGCAGCAGTTGAAAATGCAGTACAATCAATTGGTCAGGAAATTAGTGCTTCAGTACCTAAGTGGTTAGCGATTGTTATATTTATTGTCTTGAGTTTACAACTCTATACAATATCGCTGCTTCATCAAAATAATAGGCTATTACAACATCAATTGGACATTAATCAATTTTGGATGGAGAAGCAAGGTTTTAGTTACGACAAAGTGTCAAGGGAATATAATGAGCTGCGTGAAGCTGAGTTACTGGAAAAGATTGAAAATGACAAGATTTACTTCCAGAGGGAATTGGATAAAAAATCTGGGTAAATTTTAGGATGAGTTTAGTTATGGGTGCAGATTGTGTACTGTGGGGGTAATTATAAATGAATGATGAGTTTGATTTTATTGGGATAGTTGGTCGATATGCTTCCTCAAAAATAAAAAGCAGAGAAAAGAATAAGAAAACCATTCAAGTATCTGAATAAGTCGCATACGCAGAACGAATCGCTTTTTGATGATATATATTTGGTTATTTGGTAAGGATTTTTTAACAATTGTATTTACAATGATGAATATTCGAACAGGTGAATATGCTATGTACAAAATTTTGAATGATCCTGGTTATCCATCCAGTGGATAAAAGTTTTCATACACGTTTTAATTTCAAGAACGTGATGGGCGGTGATGGTAGTAGTGGGTATAGTACAACTATCATCAAAAAACCTTAACAGGGGGCTCCACCTGGAGTAGTACCGATCCATTCTTTATTTTCCATGATTTCAACATCTTCAATAGTAAACACTTTGATTCTCTCGTTCAACTCATCCAATTCAAAAACGAAAATACCACTCAATATGCGTTCAATCTTGTCTTCCGTCAATGTAAGATTGATCAAACCGAAATTATCAGAAATTGTTTGTAATTTGGTAGGATCTAATTTCGACCATGTGTGTTTACCCTTTGAGCCCTTCGAGGTTTCCTCATGTCCTTCTACCAAATGGGAGCAGTTCTCCTGGCAAGTTCTCCAATTTATTATTATCTTTGTTGTGTTTTTGTACAAACCGTAATTGGAGTTATCCTTAGATTCGACAACTTTAGTGTTGAGGATGTGTACTTTAACATTTGGGTTGAGTATGAATTGTGTTAAACACAATTGTAGCGTCTTCGCTGTGGTGACGTATGGAAGATATCCTTTAAAAACTGGTATTTTGTCGTGAGTACTGGGACAGATACGGAAGATAATATCGGATGCAATCAAATCTGATGAGATCAATGTGGTCAAAATATTAGGTATCTCTTCTCGAAGTACCTCAACGCAACGTCCTAAATTCAGTTTCTTGTTCTGCTCATCTTTATTCGGTTTGCCCGGTTCTTGTGAGGGTGGCTTCTCTAGTTGTTGATGATGTATTGATGATGGCTTGAAGTGGAATTTGGAGTTTAATCTGCTGACATCGATAAGTTTGGGATCGAAATTCGAATCAAAGTGTTGCTGTTGTTGGGGTTCATGGTGAAAAGAGAAAACTTCTTGGGCAAATGTCTCCGGTGCTCTCGCAACTGTATAGGGAACAAGAAGCACATTTCGTGGGATGAAGACAGTAGGCACCCTCAGAGTGATATGCTTATTCGATACCGCTCTCATGTTGCAGTTGCTAGTATGTATGTGTGTTAGACATCTATCTACTTTAAGAAAAAAAAAAGATTTTTTTGCTTTTATCTTTCCACCTTTTTTTGTGCACCTACCATAACCATCAAAGTCGATATCAGCTTGCTCTTCAAAAAATATTGAAATCGCATATAACAATAATTCCCTTGTATAATCTGATAAGAGAGATGGCCCTTAGGATCACGAATCACAATACATAACGATGACCACAACGATTTACGACTCGCAGGATCCCAATCATCCAGATTTACCTCATTTGGATATCATTGATGATTCCAGTTACGACGAGTACAACTTCAGTGAGAATGATAGCACCGATTTCTCATCATCTTCCTCGTCATCAGACTCGGATTCTGATATCTCCACGGTGTTATCATCACTGAGTGGGGAGAAGAGTCGTAGTAAGAAAAAGAAAGTTTCATTTTTTGGAGTGCATGATTCGTCTTCTTCCTCTACAGTTTTGGCATCATCCAACGATACTGGTAAGGCAACAGGTCATAAAGTGTTACCTTCGAAGCGAAATGTTTTAGAATTACAGGAGATGCAGCAGAAGAGAAATCATCGACAAGTGAAAAAGGCCCGGAAATACCATGATAGTCATAACTCTTCATCTTCTGCTAGATTGAGAGCCAATTGGGAGCCAGGAGTCACGCCAACGACTAATGTGGCGTTGCATTCGATTGGGTCAGCGATAACAGTGACTGATTACGACGAACAGAGATATAGGGTGGAACATATTGAGTTACCCACATTATCGGAGGATTCTGATCAGGATAATCCAGATTTAGTAGCGCGGATAAAGAGGCTGAGTGATCGGTTAAGCCAGGTGTTAGAATCAAGACCAACTTGGTCTAAAGTACGATGGGTTAGTCTGAATGGGTTATCGTGGGAACTGATCTCATTAATCTCCAAGATTTTCCAGTTGCATAGGTTGTCAATCGAAGATATGATTGATATTCCTCAGAGAACCAAAGTAGATCAGTATGCTAATTACACGATGTGTATATTACCATTGGTAAAATTGATCAAGTTGAAAAAGGATATTAAGAATTTGAAATTGTCAGAGAGATTAGCTGGGTTGCAAACTGGAGAAGATATTGAATCATTGAAAGAAGAAAATGAAGAGCGTAAGTTAAAACATCATAAGGAGCATGAGGGAAAGGGAAAGAGGAAAAAAAGGAAGAAGAAGTCAATAACGGAGCTTGTGAGTGAGCGTGAGATGAGAAGAATGTCGGATTGGTCAAGTGATATCACATCTCTTCGTAAGATCAGATTGTTGGAAGTACATCGTCCTTTAAGTTACAGAAACTTGAGCGTTGGTATTGAGCAAGTTTCATTGTTTATTTTGAAAGGTACAGTTATTTCATTTTTCGAGAATAGTGCCACTGATATTGAAAGCGCGATTTTGACGCGGTTGAGTACTGATGAGACCATCTTGAGAGACTCTTGTGATCCGTCAATATTGTTGCAATCTATCATTGATAGTGTTGTTGACTTACTGTTCCCAATAGTGACGCTGTACCGTCGACGGTTAGAAGAAGTGCAACTGGACATTTTGACCGATGCCAAGATTGGCAATATCAATGAGTTGTATTTGATGTTGGATGAGTTATCGTTGTTGAAAAAAAGCATTTCTCCAATAACAACTTTAGTGTATGCCTTGCGTGATCATTCCAAGAGACTGGCTCAAGGCTATAGCAACACTAGTGCATCATCTGAGTCAATGCTGACAAATTCTGTCAATAACACCGCTACCAAGAAAGGATCAATTTCGACAACTGGAGTGATAAGACCAATTTTTATTTCTGAGACCTGTGGCTTGTACTTGAGTGATGTTGCTGATCACACCCAGAGTTACACAGAGGACATTACGATTATGGAGTCAATGGTTGATAATCTCACCTCCATGGTATTCAACATGACTGCAGCACAGTCAAATAATTCGATGAGTTATTTGTCGTTGGTCTCTGTGATTTTTTTACCATTGATGTTTTGGTCGTCGTATTATGGTATGAATTTTGAGAAATTTGGTGATTTGAAGAAAAGTGTCAATTATTACTGGAAAGTTAGTATCAGTTTCACTGCCGTTTTCATCCTCATTATATGCTGGAATTACTTCTACAGGTTTGCTAAAAGTTGGTATAAATTTCTGAAGAGATGGAGACGGGAATATGTCATTTACAAAGAATTGAAGAGACGTAAGAGGTTGAGACTTTTTAAACAAGATCTGAAGAAGAAACAAAGACTGCATCAGAAGAATCTGCTGAGTATTGTATAGTAAGTAATTAGTTATGTGTTTGCCCCTGTTTTGAATAATAGACTTTATAATGATGAATAAATATCGTAGTGACTGAATGCTTTGTTACAGACACAAAATTTATATCTCGGTCTAACTTACTGGGCAGCAGTTTTACATCCATATATTCAGTTTCGTTTTATCGGCTTGTAATATTGACCTCCGAGTTGACTAGAAAAACAGATGGAATTGGCCAAGTAAACGATATCATTCACCTTGATGTTGATGAAACGTAAATAAAAGCCTTTTGTTAAGCAAGTTTGTAAAGTATCATTAGCGTGATGACAAGTCAAGCCAAACCACCCCATTAGCTGAGTTGAATAGTGTATCATTGATTGACATTGTTGATGTTTCTATACTGTTAGCTTCGATAGCTTTGGAATTACAGATCGAACAAGTGAATAATTTAACACATAAATGATCAAGCGGTCTCTTTAGATTTGATATCCAAATGGAGCTTGCCGATGAGACTGGATACAATGCTGTTGTTGTAAAAAACTCTTGACAAATTTAAAAATTTATACGAGATCAACTTTTATGAAAATCAACTGAAATTATGTAATGAGTAGCTAGCTGATTGAATACTTCCCCCTGTGTTGTCGTCGATGGGTTATTGTTATTGTCACAAACTCGGAAACTAGATGAGACTTCCACTGCAGCAACTGCTTGTGTCTAAAACGGCTGAGTGAATCTACTAGATATTTTCAAACAAAATAACATAAGCTCTAAATTTCGATTGACAATGACATTGCCTACGTCTCCTTCCTGGATTTATTCCATGATGAAATCATGAGGATCCAATTAAGATTTATCTCAACTTATTTTGACATCGATCAAGATAATTTATTTTCTTTTGATCCAATGACATCACCACGTGATCGGGAAGGTCTACTATCCAAATTGCTGCTATTACCGCAGCTCAATCTATTGATTTGTCGCGGTGCATCGCGGTGACTATTTTGAGGGAGTGGTCATCCCTACGCAGAGAGTGGTAGCGTAATGAAATTTCCACATATATCATTCATTTGAGGAGTGAGAAGACCGCGCTCTATGAAGAATAAAATTGATGATGGGTGTACGAGTTCATTTTGTTACCATTTAAAAAGATCGTGGATGGGTTAGTCTTTGACTGCTGGAATCACAAAATTGCCGACAGTGATTTCGGGGATG